>LGRX02035353.1:0-23910 GCA_001247695.2 Cymbomonas tetramitiformis
CCCCAGGATCTACCAAAATATGAGTACTCTGTCCATATACTTTCCCCTTATACAACAACAGCTTCTTCTGTGATTTCAGCTGTGCTGTCTGTGACTGCATCTTTGCGACGTGATCTGAGGGAGTGTCCGTCTGTTGGAACTGCAATGTCAGACTGGAAAGGACTTCTTCTGAGATACTCTCAACCCGGCCACTTGCTTTAGTGGCATGTTCAGGCTGATCTATCCCCGGGGTGCTCTCATCACTGGTACCTGTGCAGTACCCGGGGAGTTTCCCTGAGGAGCTGGAGCTGATGCTGGAGCTGGATCTGGTTGTGTAACTGCTGCATTGAGGCTTTGCTGATTCTGAAGCTCCTTAACCAGGGTGTTGACTGTTTTTAGGAGCTCGTGTTAGACTCACTTTTGCCACCCTGATTATTATGTTGCCGCTGTCCTCCTTTCCGATAATACGGACTCTGAGCTGGAGGATTGCCTTTTATGGGTTTTCCATCTTTTGTCTTCACTGCGAAGCAATCCTTTTTGCTGTGATTTGTACGACCACATCGGTCACAGGACTGGGAAGAAGAAGAAGAAGAAGAAGAAGAAGAAGATGCCGATCCTTTTCCTTTTCCCTTGCCTTTGCCTGATCCCTTGCCTTTCCCTTTCTTTTTCTGGGAATTCTGATTGGGCTGGTTCTGATTGCTGCGGGCGTATGGCTTGTTGCCACGGCCTTTGGAATCCTTATCCTTCTTGGCTGGACCACCTGACTGCTCCTTTTGGCCCCTATAGTGCAGGGTCTCTGACTGCTTCGAATCTGAACTACAAAGGTCAAGTCGAGCAGGACCTTTGTGGTTTGTGACCACGAAAGGCTATTCCTCTCAGTCTCTGTGAGAAATCTGAGGTTGAATTGCTGTCTGAGATCTGAGTCCATATTTGTGACAAATCGATCCTTTATTAGGTCATCCTCTATATTGACTGCTGCCAGTGAGGCCAGTGATGTGAACGCCCGTAGATAATCTGAAAATGTCTGATTACCCTATTGCAGTTCCATCAAATGTCTTTTGGCTACCGACTGTTTATGTGGATTTCCAAACTGTCGAAGGAATGTGGTCCTGATTTCTGCATATGTGGCTGTTGGAGATTGTGCCACAGCCTGAAAGAAATGGCTGTCATTGTTCTGAAGAAATGTGAGGAATACTGTATAATCAGGTCCTTGTCTGTTGCTCCTGGGTAGGTGAACTCGAAATACCTATCCACCGTCTCTATCCAGACTTCTGCATCTTGTCCGACCTTGTATTCCTTTGGTGTATTCATTTTCACCTTAGGAGTAGGTACTGCAGGAACTGCGGGTGCTGGGACTACATGGTTGTCATTTGGATCTGTAAATATTGGTGGTGCAAAAACCTCTGTGTATGGAGTCTCTGGAGCATCTGGTTCTGTGTCAGGATCTCTGCATCTACTCATGTCGGGCTTCAATCGACTGAGGTTGTCAAAATATCCTGCACCATCATATCGAGTCTGTGTCTCTGAATAAGCAGTCATCCAACGTGGAACCTTGAATCTGTTGTATGCATCAAAGGTACCAAGGATATCAAAAAAC
The DNA here is from genome assembly GCA_001247695.2 of Cymbomonas tetramitiformis. Lineage (NCBI taxonomy): Eukaryota > Viridiplantae > Chlorophyta > Pyramimonadophyceae > Pyramimonadales > Pyramimonadaceae > Cymbomonas > Cymbomonas tetramitiformis. The sequence continues at coordinate 1,577 of LGRX02035353.1, forward strand.
CAGTGAGCCGGATTTTGATCAATTCCCGGAACAGACATCTATAACACACCAACACCAACAAAAACCTTCAACTACGGAATGTGTGTGTGTGATGTATATATATATATATATATATATATCCTTGTTTATGTATCATATCTCATGCATCTATATAATGCAATGGAGTATGTATATATATTTAGTATTCCACACCTTCCCCCCTCAAGGAAGTGTAAGAACTACCAGGCAGTTATCAAGTGCCTTGAATATACTGCAATTAGGCATTGTGCAACCCTGTGGGATGCAGCCTTACGGTCCTTGGGATGTAGCCCTACAGTTCTTGGGATGTAGCCCTGGAATGTTAGTCATGGTTGTGCTGATTCCAGCATGACTATAATACCAAAATAATGTGTGTTTCACTAGTATTCCATGGTATTTCAGGCAGTGTGGGTTACAGTGACCCTAATTGCCTTCAGTGACCTTTGGGTGTTACATGATATCAGGAACCCCTTAAAATGGTTAAAGGGAACAAACATGCAATTTTTCTGAAAGAAAGAAGCAAAATTGTGTTCAGCATGTCACTGTTTGTTATGTAATATCTTAAGTGTGTGTTACACCCCTAGATGTTACATGTAAGATATTTAGGTAGTTACATGAGATATGAAATGTAGCATGGTGATTTTTTAGTACCCTAATAGGAATCCGCGAAAAAATTGGACCCAAAAATTCATTTTTAAATTAAACGTGTGACTTTTTCACCCATTTTTTGCCACTTTGAGCCTTATATTTCAGATATATAAGTCTCAATATGTATATACTCTCTGTCACAGTATCATGTCTTCCATAACTCTTTAAGGTAACTTATCATCACACATGAAATCTAAAATGATCTGTTTCATGGTGTTTCTGTGAAGATATGTATATGGTCAATTCCCAGGGGTTTAATTTGATTGAAACCCATGGCCAATATATAGCCTTATCATCACACATGCTTTTGTGGAGGATGTAGTCGCTCCAGCGATTCGTGGGGATGCATGGACAGTGCTCAACAGTGACCAACTGTATTTGAGCACTGTATACTGCCTTCGGGTCTGGAGATATCTCCATCCAGCCCTGCAGCAGGTTGTTTGATCCTGTCCCTTATATATCGCCATCACTGACAGTCCACACGCACATGTGTTTGTGGCTGGTATGTATGCATTATTACATAATGTATATATTTTATTTGCATACTTACATTCATCATTTACACTTTACTGATTGCGTGTAATGTCAATATATACCTGAGATACGTACTGAGATAAGTATGTGTGATAAGTACTATGATAAGTATATTCATGTACACCTACTGTATGTGTGTGTGTGTATACACTTGTTGTTTGATGACACACATTTGAAATAATTTGAGATAAGTTAAGTTATGTTAACTTAATCATACATGTATAGTCTGTATACCAATGGACAACACGTAACAAGCATGATGTATTTCAAATACTTCAATATTGTAATCCTGTATCTCAATCATTTTGGATGATGAGTATGTTAATTTTTACAAGCAGGTCTGATGAGGATCCAGTCTTGATTAACAGGAGAACAAATGTCCAATCCCAAATCCTCCGTCATGGATCAACTGAGCTATTTCCTGTCTAACAATCAAGGCTGGCATCTTATGTTGCTTGGATGTTCAATATATTTGTAATACAGGACTAGCAAGCTTTTACATGTATATGAAATATGCATGTTGCAGTGTGATATATTGCAGTGCGATATAGGTGTACTGTGATATATACCAGCCGCTATCGTGATCAGGCCGGTGTGCATATATTCACATGCATGCATTTTATAACATTTCAATGATGTGTGCAGTACATGGCAATTGATGTATACAATGCTATATGTAAAATCACACTATGTATATTGTATATACATTCTTGATGTCAGTGCGATGCTGCGCGATGTCACTGCGATGTTCAACATCTTTTATTATCGCAGTCGTACCATACGACTGCATGTTGCATTCTAATATACTGCAGCTCGCGCGTAGAATTTTTCGTTACGAATGACAAGATTTAATGATTCGTATGCGCAATTTTATGTGTGTATGACAATCTTGATGCCGATATGCGGTAACATTCTTTATGACAGTCGCACAATGCGACTGCGCACTGCTTTCACGCATGCGCACATGCGCTATATTGCATCATTCATGCGCGCGCCTGCACTGTGTTTCTCGCGCTTCTCTATTCTCATTGCGAATGACGAGTATCGCTGATGCTCATATTTTACACACGCGCCTTGTTCCTGCATATCGTACAATGATTCGCGCATTGGGCATCTGTACAGTTTATCACAAGACATGTGTGCGATGTGTGTGCGAGCACACCTCGTCGTCGCTGTCTGTCGCTGATATGCTGTTTAGATACAATCAAGCGCCTGATGTTCGCTATTTTGTTGCGCGCTTTATGATCCGCTGCTGCAATGATATATTAGCAATTATTGTCGCTGATGCGATTGCTGATATGCGATATATGCGAACTTCGTTGCGCCTGTATACACTATATCAGAAACACGTTTTCGTTGCTTACACTCGAGTCTGTTCTCGTTCTCGCCGGAGCGAATAAAATACCAATGTCACGGCACGATTGTTATGGAACTGTAACAGTTACGTGCAAGTATTTGGTGGGTGTATGAGTGCAGCAATCTGTAGACCAGAAGTGCGTGCTTGAGCTCAATGCTCCTCATATACTCTAGTGCTCTCACGAGTCGCACGCGTTACCACCATCGAGTTGTGAACTCGAGAGCACTAGGTGGACTTGACGCATCGGCCAGACAATATAGCCATTGATGCTCGCATGCTGTTCAGTGCATGCTAGAAGCGAAGATGCGTCTTGACAGAACAATTCAGTTCTTAAAGACTTATCTTGCTTCGCCATCTCGATGCCATATACTTGGCCTCTCGATGACAGATGCCACTCACCTTAGGTGGATGACAGACATACTGACTGTACATGTTATAGTCGACCGTACCGACAATACTTGACGATTGTATGTCATTATGACACATGACATGACATGACACGACATTACATGTATGACACGTATGACACATATGTCATCGATCATATCCCTGACACCTATACTATCCTGACGTCGGTTTTTGTTTCCGGAGCGCGTTGCATGTGGGGGGAGACTTTATACGAAGTCCTTCCAAATTGTCCCAGATACCATAGCAGGCGGCGAGACCCTGCGCGTTCCGCGTGTTATCGAGGAACTGTCTTGTTTTATAAGTGGGTATTCCACATTGAACATGGCACTTTCAACACAAAATCAACGTTCGTGTCGCAAAATCTAGCGGCTAGTTTCTTGCAGATATAAACTCTTATAGACCGCAACTTACTATAACAGATTGAATATTCTTAACCAGATAGTCATATACTTGTCATGTCCATCTCCAAAAATAAATTGGGACGAAGTTGGGTCCGTGGGCACTAATACGTTACAACGGGTTCATTTGCTCTCGCAGTCATGAAGCATGGCTGTAAGCACTCATTGCACAAGTTGCTCCATAACAACCCAACTTACAATATGCATTACAGCAACACTTGAATGACTGTTACAATAGTAAAAACGAATGCGTAACCCGCAATGTCAGGGAAGCTATGAACAAGAACAATAACTATACAAAAAGCAACTTGCTCGTGCAGTTAGTCACATCGTGCGAGCTTTCGCTTAATGTTTAACGTGATCTAGGCACTCTCACCTCAACGCGAGGACAAGCTCTCCGGCCGCCTGCAAGTGTACGTATAAAGTAAAACAGTATAACGCAAAACTCGAGGGCACAAGTCTCTCGAGCACAAAACATATCCAACCATTGAAAAGGGTCGAACACTTGCGTTATACATCAAGTGATTTTTTATACACACCGTGGTTGCTGTAGCCACCTTTGCTGGCCCGACAGACAGCCCCACTTTGGTGGCCTGGAATGTCAGACCGCCAAGCTCGCCTTTGCCCGCGGACAACAAAGTAGCTGTCGCTTTACTTGAAAACTCTGAAAGCTGCGAACATCAAATAAAACAACAATTTCAGAGTTAAGCGGATATTTAGGACTCAGGAACCTTTTTCCAGAACGAAAGAGAGCATTTCAAAATACTAAGTCACAATGCGTGTCATGCTTTGTGCATACGGTGGACACACCTTGGTGGAGTCAACCGTGCCAGCCACGGACGCTGCCGCGTCCACCACCGCGTTGATGTACTCGTCCGGTGGGATGAGCACTCCGGCGTCGACCGACGCGGTGGTGGCCTTCTCTGCCACCTTCAAGACCTCCAGCAGCAGCTGCGCGTCCGCAGTCTCCAGTACCTCAAGCCCTGCGTCTATTGCTGCAACAGCCTTCACCGGGTCCACGGAAAGAGCAACCTGATAGATAGTTCACGCAATTCACTTCGGTTAAGAGCCCTGAAAACACCAGTAAATCGATACGCTAATGCGCACGCCACTTAACCCTTTTGATTGACCAGGAGAGCACAGCCTCGGCGGGAGGTGCACGGCCTTCTTAAGGGTAGACTATGTGAAGAGTTTAGGACGATGTAACCTACGCACATGGCTGAACAACGGAAGCAATCAGTTCCCATCGTCGAGGAAACAATCTATACAAGCAAACAAGCTCGATAGTAAGCCAGGGAGAAAAGGCATTCATATCGAGCTCCAGAAACTTAAAGCCTTGCACATGGGCACGATATACAAGCACAACAGGGCAATACTACAGAACTTGGGATTCAGGAAAAAGGAAACTATACCAGTACTTAGGAAACTACACAACCACGCGGTATGATCGGCTAATAGGATGTACGGGGCGTACAAAATGGAGAACGGACCACCCGACTAAATATGACGAACGTGACCAAGGCGCAAGGGGGGGCGCGAAACCCCCAACGCTCCGAAAGGGACGTATTTCATTTCATTCATTTTCCTAAAGCCTAAACCCCTCTACCAAGAAATATGACTAGAGAGCTGGACTCAGGATTTTTCCAGACCGAAGAAGAGCAATTAAGAGCATTGACTCCTAGTTGGCTCATCGCTTACCTCGGTAGCAGCTCTCAGGGCGCCCTTCAAGGTCTTGCCGTCCACGTTTCGAAGCACATCCGCGGCGGCTTCGGCAAATGCGTGTCCTTTGTCTGACAGCACCGCGGAGTCCACAGCTAAGGAAGGGAGAGCTGGCGAGCTGAAGAAGAGAGTGCTCAACCCCGCGGCGAAGACAGCCTGTCCGGCGCGACGGAGCAAAGTCACCCGGGGCCCCTTCTGATCGCTTTCAGCTGCAACCGAGCAAGAGCACTTTGCATATCGGGGTTGGAAGGTGGGTGGTCGGCGGTGAAATGTTGCAGTTCCCGAAGGCGCAGCGTCGCACATACGATAGTTTAGTGCCATGCAAGGCATATTGTTGTTAGTATTATTATGGTGTCACGCGACGATATACAAGTATTTGCCTCAAACTGTGCTCGCGGCGAATGTATGTAAACTCAAATCCCAGCCGACCGAGGCATAGGCTCTATAAGTTGAAGAACTAGTTGAAGTAGCTCTACGTCTAGAGAGATATCTCACATCCCATTTTAAACAGCTAGTTAGTGATCTGTGTGGAAGTATCTTAAGGTACCATAACGATAAAAGGCATAATGATAATATGCGCACTCAGGGTCGTGTATCATATACGTTGGGTTTCAGGTATACGAAAAATAAAAATATTTAATACGCACTGAAGGTGCATATGTGTAATATATTCATAAATAATAGCGGACGGGTCAATATATCATATATAGGTAATGACGTGTCTCAGTGACACGTCATTTTGATTCTCAATCCTGCAATACCCGTACACGCGAGGCATGACCGCCTGCGCCTGCGCCTCGGCGTCGCGCGTTGCTGCTCCCATAAGAGCAGCGTGTCCACGAAGGACATAAATGGATCCGGTTGCTCGCCGCGGACCCCGTCTGAGAGGCCTTTGTGTCGCTTGAGCCTCGTCAAACCAGGCGGGCTTGCCTAGGTTTACAAGGGCAGCCCCGACCGCGACCGTGCCATCAGTGGTGGTCGTCCTTTCAATTTTTCCTCCAACTAATTTTCACCTACGATATACGTTCCTCCTACGTTATACGATTTATTTTATTCATTATTATTATTATTATTTATTATTATTATTATTATTATTATTTTATTTAAATACAATATATAAATCATTGTCTCCTTATCGCTTTTAACTTTTAACCCTATTATGAATTATCTCTACAGTATGACCACTGACTGGTACGCACCAGTGTTGTCAGTAGCTACTGTCATGACAGTAGGTTCGACAGTAGGTATGACAGTAGTCCAGAGCTACTGTGACAGTAGACCTGGTCGAAAAAACCAGTAGTTATGGGGTCAGTAACTTGCACGAGAATGACAGTAGCTACTGTAGATGACAGTAGCTAATTTCGTCAGTAGATACTGTCGTCTACAGTAGCTACTGTCGTTTCAACAGTAGTTCAGGGTGAGTTACTGTTCTTCATGTCGGCTCTGATCTAGCAGCGGGCAGTGCGGTTTGCAGGATCGAGAATGGGACTGACAATTCGGTAGTTTTTGTAAAAACTGTTGATAACAGAATCCTTATCACATTAAATACCTTCGGCAAGTAGCACTGGCGGCGGGGATTCTTTGCACGTTGTGCGTTGTGCGAGTGCGTGCTTAAGAAACCCTCTTGGTCATCCGATGTCACGTTTTTTACGCACGTGCTTCAAGCATGTGCAACCACGCCAATCATATTCGGGATTGTTGTTTGCACATCCACCGCGTTTCACACGCTCTGTGACAATTTCGGCTTTGCATACCTTGTCCACTTTTGGGGACACAGGAGAAAATGGACGTCACCCCGGCAGTTCCTCGGCCTTCTTCGCTGCGACTACATTCGCGCTCGCCGGCTCCTTTTCCTCTCCAGCTTTGTGTGGGGATGCAGCTGAACCAACGGCCGATGTTCCGCCACAAGATAGCCAAGGATCCACTGTCCTTGCGTTGGCCCAAGTTGTTCCATCCGCAGTCACCTCACCGACCGCACACAGCTCTGCAGCAGCCCCAACTCAATCTTCCGCAGACCCTGAGCTAAATGAGACGACGCCAGATGTTCCAACTGATCCAGAGATTGCTAGAGTTGTGACAAGGTATCTCAACTATCAGAAAGGTAACAAACGGACAGTAGGACTTCACTGGTCCCTATACGAGACTGTGCCCTTTTCATCCGACGAATCTAGCAAGTACAAAACAGTCCAATGTATGTTATGCCACCCTGCGTTATTGAGTGAAGGAGAACCCCCTCCACTCAAAAAACAACGCTTGGCCAAAGGCTTCGTGAAGTACGAGCCCTCCAAGGGTGTTGGAGCGCTGATCTCCCATTCGGATCTCCACAAGTCGTTCCTTAACGAGGTACTTTCGCTGACCTCCTGTTCCACTGCAGCGTTTATGCACAGCCTATCGATGTCTAACGAATTTCTTTTGGTACATTTTATTACAGGTGAGTGGAAAGCTTCAAGCACGAGGGAAAACCGATGCTCCAGAGCCTCGTGGATCCCGACAATCGAAACAAGCCCACGCAAAAGCGCTGACTACCCATTTCAAAGGAGTGCAGGTGAGCTCATCGAACTTATTTATCTTTCTTTTAGCACTTACTTCTTGATAGAGAACTTGTCCTTAAAAACTGAAAAGAATGTCCTGTGGTTGGCCACAGAAATATCCATCCAAACACCCGAAGCAGCTGCTGTTTGAGGATGATCTGTGCCTCCTAGTTGGGAAATTCTTGAAGCCCTTGAGTATTGTGGACGATTTGTGGTTTCGTAGGACTATATTGAACCAAGAGCCTCGCGTGCATTTTCCGGACCGCACTACTTTCAGATACTCGCTATTGCCTGCCTTCGTCGCCAGAGTGAACGAAACCTACGTTTTTCCACATCTGAATTCTGCACTAGCGGTTTCCCTGACCTTCGATCTATGGATGTCGCGAAAAGGAGAGGACGTTTTTTCACTGGTTGCACACTGGACTGACGAGAACTGGGAGTATCGCCATTGCAATCTCGGACTGGTGAGAGTAGAGAGTACGGCAGGCATTGACTTGAGTGTAGTTTTCAAAGGCATCCTGGATAGATACAATCTCACAGACCGTACATTTGCATATGTGAAGGATGATGGAAGTAACTTGCATACTTTGGCCAGAGCTTTAGATGGCATCGTTACTTGTAAGAGCCTGGGAATAACGAAACCTCTACAGGGTGACTGTTTAGCGCATGCACTTAGTGGTAGTTGTGGCAAGGCGACCACCGTAGAGGTGGAGAAGAGGGTACCTGGTGGTCACGACGGAACGATAGGCATGATAGGAAAGGCTCACGCAGAGTTCTAGAAGTGTGTAACCTACACAAAGAAAAGTGCAGTAGGCACTCGCTTGTTGACACAGGCGCAAAAGCACGAGAAAGTTCCGGTGAGCAAATTGTACACGGAGGTGAAGACAAGATTCACCTCCAAGTTCAAGTACTATGCTGACATATTGCAGAACCGTCCTGCAATGAGATATATGTTTGGCTCTCTCGTAGCGGACAAGTACATGGATCGTTTGCCCTCCGCAGACGCATGGAGAACTGCGGAGGTCGTAGTGGAGGCTCTGAGATATCCAGCCACTATTTGCTACAAGACGCAGGATCGTGGTCACTGGATGCTTGGAGATGCAGTGCATCGTGTCGTAGCTCTGCACATCGAATTTCGGGATGAGTGCTCGACGTCGCGTGAACAAGCTGAGGTTGGAGACGACCGCTTTCTTTGCTTGAAGTATGCGATGATGAAGCAAGTGCTGACACACTTGGACCCTTTTTTATTGTCCTTGAAACAGTTCCATGCAGAGAAAGCTCATATGTTTCTGTCTCTAGCTCTGCACCCACGATACAAGGGACTGAGTTCCGTTGTTGGCTATCTTGAAAACAACACGGAGGTGGCAAAGGCTCTCAGGGACAAATATGACAATGAGGTACTTATTCCGATGTGCATAGCCTACAAGAAATCGAATACTCCAATCAGTGAGACAACTGGAGAAGTGGTTGTGACTGAGACGAATGTTGCGAGCTCAAAGTATGCAGATCTGGAAGAGGAAGATGACGGTGCCGACAGTGAAGCAGATCCAGCTGTTGAGTCAGTGAGAGCAGAATTGGCTCGATTTCGCAAGCTTAAAATTCCGGATCCCGAAAAAGTGAAACTGTGTCCATGGTGGAAAGCCAATGCCCATCTCTTCTCATGGTGCGCGCCTGTGGCACGTGCAATTTCGGGTATCCCAGGCTCACAGATCGAGAATGAACGTATCTTCAGCATTGCAGGGCTAGTAGTTGGCCTTCGCCGGACCAAACTGTCAGCAGAGAGCCTTGATATGATTGTTCACATTTTCAAGAATTTTCCGGACGACCCATTGGCGGGACTCACACAGATTGCCGGGGATGAATCGGAGCTGGTGAAGAAGTGGGCGGAGTATGTCTCAAACCCGCAAGAGGCGATGGAAACTTTTGAGAAAGAGTTAGAGGAGGCGGACGCATTAGAGCCTTATGGCAAAGAGGACTTTGATGATGATATTAATACAAATTGATAAAAATTGGTCAAAGAAATTTAGGTGATTTTAAGAAAAATCCTTGGTAGGGCCAAAACATTTGCTATACTGTTTGATAACATTCTCGCTTCACCGCAATGTTTCATCTCACCGCCTTATAATATGTCACCGCAATGTTTCATCTCACCGCATTATTGCATCTCACTGCATTATTACATTTCACCGCATTATTACATCTCACCGCGCACCGCCTGCGCACCGCCCCCACACCGCCTGCGCACCGCACGCACACCTCGATATACTGTCGAACTACTGTCATAACCCCTATAGCTACTGTCGCAACTACTGCTACTGTCGCAACTACTGCTACTGTCGCACCTACTGTCAATTTCATGCAAGTTACTGACCCCACTAACTACTGTCGACATACTGTCGAGCCCATAAATAGTACCTACTATACTGTCGACTATACTGTGCCCCATAAGTGACCTACTGACAACACTGGTACGCACCTCTCGGTTAGTCCTCAGAAGCTTATCGTTATGGACTAAAATAGACTTAGGGTTTGTAACATTTCTGGGGTCCATAACCTCCGGCGTGACTCGGCAGGCCTCCAAATCGATGTCCTTCAAAGTGCACGCCACTTCATGGGGGTTCAGCGGGAGGGCTAAACAAACAGATGTTCTGCTCAACACATGCCCAGAAATTGGCCTGAGCTCCTGGTATGGAGGCAAACGTCCTGGATTTTTTATAGAACAGGAGATATATGTATATATATTGACTGTCATTGTGAAGCGGAAAAGGGCAGGCGTGTCAGGCTGGTGAAGTCTAAAGTTGATAATAACAAATGTTGAGCAGACTTTAGGGTTCGGGAGCCTGTGACACAGTGACACGGACAGCACTGCAAGTGGCAGCCAGGCGAGGGGTGACAGAAAGGTGCACCATTCGACCATTGCTCCCCCCCTATGGGGGGAAAGTTGGCATCTCCGTCACACCACCTCACCCCGAAGGCGGGAGGTGCACTGCAGGGCCAGCCGGTACACCCGGACAGGCGGCTAAAAGAAATGATAAATGTCAACTCAAAGATGCCTTTTTCAACCTAGCTAGAAGCAAATCCATGCTGTGGCGCTAGTCGCATTCACATCTCTAGCCCGATACTTAGGGTTTTGGGAAGTCGCCATGCACATCACCGGTGACAGCGGAGGACTTGGGCAACCAAATCGGTGAAGAGCGGAGGGCCGGCCAGTCGGTGTCGTCCTCATCGTCAAATGCGGCTCCGAAGCAGGCAGGCTCTTCAGGTTCATCGGGCGGCGGGGAGGTGTCCGCATCCTCCGCAGGCACCACCAGAGCGTCGGTGCCGACGGGGTCGATTGCGTCGCCACCACCAGGTGCGAGCTCAGTAAGCCGCACGGAGTGGAATGCCGCAGCCGTCTGGCCCTCAACAGGTGGGGCAGGCGTGTCCACTGCGGGCGGTGGCAACGACATCACAGCAGCGGACGCGTCGAGGGACGGGCGGGAAGCGGCCGGCTTGGACATCTCCAAGTGCCTGTCGTTGGCGAAGGCCTCGATGCACACCCAGGGACACGCACCACGCGTGTCGGGATGAGCGTCCGTGACGTTCCAGAGCCGGAAGCACACGGTGCAGGGGAACCCGGTACCCGACCACTTGCGGTAAAGCGAGTTGGGCGTGTCGGCGACCCACTTGCCCTCCAAGGGCGCCATGGATTGCTTTTGGGCCCGGAGGGCCATGGCAACGGGGCGAGGAGGGTGCTGAGGGGGCTTCTGGCCGCCACCCTTGGGGCGGTAGCCGGAACCCTCGGGCGGGATGTCGGAAGCGGCGGGAGGGGCGGAAGAGGGAGAGAGTGTGGCGAGGGGGCTCTCGTCCCGAAACGCAAGGCGGATGCGGAGTGCAAGGCGGGCAAAGGTGAAAGTGGCACCCGCCCGCAACTCGCGTAGCACAACCAAATAAAGGGGGGCTACGTACGGTGACTCGTCTTGGCGGACTCGGACAAAACGTGCCAGAGGTCCGCAACGCGGTCAGAGTCGTTGTAATTGGGCTTCAGTTTTTGGTGACGGTCACCAAGGCGTCGAATCAGGGCAAGCTGTGGGGCGGGGTCCTCGATCTCGGTGAGCACAACCGCCCGCAGCTGGGTCCAGAAACGCATGCCGTCGGAGTCGGGCGCGCCCTCGACCTCGTAACGCAGCCGCTGCAGTGCGTAGCGGCCGTCGGCGGGGTGGTGGCGGGCACATTCGTGATAAACGCTGAGAGCGTTACCACGAAGTGGATGCGGCAGAATGCTGAAGAGGATCTCGTTGATGGTGACGTGGTAAAACTCGTGGTCGTGCTCCAGGTCGAGAAGCTTCGCTGCCTCGTGGTAAGACACGGGATACAGCACATGGGCCAATCCAGAAAGCAGGGCGTTGAGCAGGCAGTAGCAGTGTCCAGAGTAAAACCAGCGGGCATCTTGAGGCCAGTGGACTTGAGGAAGGACAGAAGATCGCTGCCGTACTGAAATGTGTAAGCCAGCTGGTCGACGTACTCATCCTCGCGGCCCTCCTCCACGGGCGTGGTCCCCAACACGTCGGGGTCGTTGAAGTAGTCGAAAGCCGTAGGGGCGTTGACCGTAGATGTCGGCTTAGAACGTAATGAAGAAGTCCCCACAATTCTACGGCGTCCACGGGATGAAACAGGGGTACTCTGCGATCCCGAGGGCGATTGTGACGGGGTGGCGGCCCCCCGCGTGCGGGCAGCACGCAGAGCCGAACCAAGCCCTTCACGTCGGGTAGAGGCCATTGCGGGGATAAAATAACGTTTGTCCAGCGGTAATTCAGAGCACACTGGGTGTGCGGCAAAAAAACGGTGGTAGATGTCGAATAGATGTCGGGAGGCGGCTTAATGTGGTGTCGGCCGGTGCTGTTGTAAGGCGGTCCGGCGCTGATGTCGGGATGTCGGAAGATGTCGAATAGATGGCGGGTAGAGTCGCAGGGTGCGAAGCGAACCAGAGAACAAAAACCAAGCCAACACTGAAGGTGCGTGGGCTATAACCTTATAGAACAGGAGATATATGTATATATATTGACTGTCACTGTGAAGCGGAAAAGGGCAGGCGTGTCAGGCTGGTGAAGTCTAAAGTTGATAATAACAAATGTTGAACAGACTTTAGGGTTCGGGAGCCTGTGACACGGACAGCACTGCAAGTGACAGCCAGGCGAGGGGTGACAGAAAGGTGCACCACTGCTCCCCCCTATGGGGGGAAAGTTGGCATCTCCGTCAATTTTGCGGTTTTCCGTAAACCGCAAAAGTCTGGGACTGAAATCATTAAAACTACCGATAACTTTTGCATACCCGATCCAAATTCAACAAAAAGACACATAAAACTTCAATAGCTTTTCACGATTCGAACAGTCTAGCCATTTGTTCGCGCAAATAAGCAAGTCCCTAGTCCGTTCGTTCACTTGTCCAACATATATGTCGATTTATAGAGGATGATGTCGGGTTCTTTTTCTATATCGACGTTTTTTTCTTTTCATTATTTCCACGAAAATGCGGTTATCGGTATGATATCATGAGTTAAAATCTCCAATCCATTCGATACGGTCGATCACGGCAACCTATTTATATGATTTGACAAGTTCATTTTATACACATATATATACATGAAGGCAAGTTGTCGATAATCGATATGATATGATCCAAATACTTCCTTGCTATATTACTTATCGCAAAATTGAAATTACCATCTCGAATCTATTAAAAGAAAAAGCGATGACACAACTAGGCAATGTATATGTATCTTAGACGGGGGCGGATTTCCGCCGTCTACGAGCATCTCCCGATGGAGGTGAGGAAGTATGTCAGGGCTCGCTTATGCGAACGCTATCTTGACGCGGCTGCTATTGAACAGTAACAGCCGTAAGTAATATTATGGTGGGTATGAGTGCAGCAGCCTGGTGACCAGAAGTGCTTGCTTGAGCCCAATGCTCCTCATATACTTCCAGCGCCCTCACGCATCTCATGCGTTACCACCATCGGGTTGTGAACCCGAGGGCACTGGGTGAACTACCCGCATCGGCTGGTCGATATAGCCTTTGATGCTCGCATGCTGTTCATTTCATGCTTGAAGCGAAGACGCGTCTTCTCAGAACACTTCGGTTCTTCAAGACCTGTCTTGCTTCGCCATCTCGATGCCAATACCTGGCCTCTCGATGATAGATGTCACTCACCTTAGGTGGATGATAGACATTATGACTGTACATGTCATCGTCGACCGTACTGACAATACTCGACGACTGTATGTCATTATGACATATGACATGACATGACATGACATGACATGGTATGGCATGTATGACATGTATGACCGGTATGACATGTATGACATGTATATCATCGGTCATATCCCTGACAGATCTCCCCTCTTAGAAGTGTTGTGACCTCACAATATAGGGTGCATACCTTTGTGGCTACTATAGACTGCGGCATGTTGTGATGCACGATCCCACGAACGTCTCCCTTATCCACCCCCATGTCAAATGTTGTCAACGCTACTGTTGGATATACCCCTAAGACCCGGGCTATATTCACTCAGTGATAGTTTTCTCAGAATGTAATCAAGTTGATAAGTTAGCCCGTTATATGGGCATAAAGAGTTAGGGTTCTGGTTCGGGTGACAGTCACAAACACTACTACGGGAAGAGTCACATAATCAGGCGGTGTGACTATTCCAGCACACCACCTAGTGTGGTGACCGGGCAGTCGAAGTTATAACCCTTGAACAAACACCATATAGAGCGGTGGAAACTGAGTTATAGTGGCTACTACCCCTTGGTACTCGAGAGAGTACCACAGCCGGCTGTACCTTGGAAGCCGCGGGATGGCCTGCCGCCCGTCCAAATTCATAAAGCTCGGATGGTCGTGGCGGCCACGTGGCACTGGGGCTACACCCAGGCTGAGACTGCATGCACGGTAGCAGACCTGCCCACCTTCCGCCTTCTCTTCATCCTGTCTATTATCTTTGCTGGTATGGGGGTTATGCGTGGTCTATCACTTTGACCATAAGGAATCGCGGCCTGGTTATTGTCACCCGATATTACTTTTCTTTCCACCTCCATCGATGTCACCCCGTCACCGATCTGAGGCACATTCGTGTGCCTCGTGTCACTCTCGTGTCTTGGGTCTGAATCGCGACAATCACTCTTTGACAAGATCACATTCCAAGAAAAGTAATGCGCCCGTGCCATGTTCGTCCACGCGTCATCAACTCACTCGGTGCATCAGATTTGGCATCATGTCGTGATTACCTCGTCTCACGTCTGGGAAAAAAATTCGAATTGTATAATTGTTTCATGTTTCAAAATATGCTCCGATGATGAGCTGACGCTGACGCTGACGAGGGAGGAGCACCTCTCTTACAAAAGCGGAATCTCTTTTTTTGCCCTAAATACACGCATTCAGATATTTAAAATACTGTTGGCATACTTTAAACGAAATGCCCCCTGCTGGAATATCTTTTACCCAACCCAGGACTCCAACGTTCCTCCAACGGCAATATGCCATGCACCCTGAGACAGTTGCGTTCGACGACGTGTGTTTCTTGGTCAACAAGTTCTGCCAAGAGAACAATGCTGACATAGCCTCTGTAGCACAGAGACTATTTAGGCAATTTGCGAACCCGCCGGGTTTGTACCCAAATTTACCGGAGAGAGTGTGTGTGACTCCCGTGGTCACGTACGCCAATTCGCGGAGCAGGCCCGCGCAGGAGCACCTTGGTAGGCAAATGGAGCTAGCAGCGAGTGCGCTCCGGATTGGATCCCCTGCACGGGATCCTTTCATCGTGGTTATTGAGGGCGTGCACTACGTGAAGTGCGACGCCATATTGACGACCTCGACCTGTCCAATACCTGGAGCGTACGACCTGCTTCACTCAGGTATCTAGAGCTTACTTACCCTCGGCCATGCGAGCGCATGCATCTTTTGCGCTAAGATTCCTGATGTAGCATAAACAGCGGTGCTGTGTTTTCCTGGAATATGGGTTGACACACAATCGCTGTTCGTTCAGCGTTGCTTGGGGTGGGTGAGGCTTGGGTGCGAATATGCAGGTGCCAGTGGTGTGCCCCTTATTCGATATACGGGGCCACAACATAAGGACAAGTGGTACCCCCATGGCGTCGAGATGGTCCTGATTCGACTTGCCGACGGTGTTCGTTGCTTTTATGGGGACGAATATGGGTTGGCGTCCGACTACCCCAAAGGATGCGACCATGAAGTCAACGAGCCCAACCACGTCCTGCTCCTTGGGAGTAAAGGGGTAGGTCACTGGTTCCAACAAATCTCCAACCATTGCCAGCACCATGAAACTTAGGGCACGCCGGCACCATGAAACTTAGGGCACGCCGGCACCATGAAACCTAGGGCACGCCGGCGGGGCCATGTTTCTTTGGAGAAAGTGCGGGCATGCGTACATTAACAGAATTTCTCCACCAAGCGTGCATTGCAGGTTAGCTGGTTCTCGTTCCCTGTTTTCGCGCAAGAAAGAGGGGAGGCGCGTGACGGAGCGCGTTTTGCGAGCATAGCGCACCAGATATTGAAGGTCTCGTTGTGGATCCTGAAGATCGACATCGCTGCGGCCAAACAGTGCCCAAACACGCGGAATACGATGGGAGAGGAGCGATTTGGGGGATGGACCAGTGTAGTAAAGTGTGACTGGGCGAGAAGGCACACCTGCCATGCGTTCTGATTATTCTGCTACTGGACGTTTTCTTGGCTTCCAGAATCAGGTTGCGTTGCGGTCGAAAACTTGGAGAAGTCGAAGGGGCCACGTTGAATGGGAGGACCACCGGTCACATCTTGAGGCAGCCCGGGCACTTTTTTCCTCCGCAGCATTTTAGCACCGCATTACTAAGCATTGCCGTTATCAAGGCTTCCCTTATATGTATATTGCAGGCACTGAGCCTTCGGTCATCGCGCTGCACTCGAGCCGGCTTGCCCAGCGCTAGGCACTCACAACGCCGGCTTGCCCAACGCTGGGCACATATAACACCGGCTTGCCCAGCGCTGGGCACTCACAACATCGGCTTGCCCAACGCTGGGCACATATAACACCGGCTTGCACAGCGCTGGGCACATACAACGCCAGCTTCCCTATCCCTGGGCACATTCAACGCCGGCTTGCCCAGCGCTGAGCACATTCAACGCCAGCTTGCCACACGTTGGGCACATACAACGCCAGCTTGCCCAGCGCTGGGCACATACAACGCCGGCTTGCCCAGTGTTGGGCACTCACGACGCCGGCTTGCCCAGCGCTGGGCACATATAACGCCGGCTTGCCCAGCGCTGGGCATATCCAACGCCGGCTTGCCCAGCGCTATGCACATTCAACGCCGGCTTGCCCAGCGCTGGGCACTTACAACGCCGGCTTGCCCAACGCTGGGCACATATAACACCGGCTTGCGCAGCGCTGGGCACATATGATACCGGCTTGCCCAGCGCTGGGCACATTCTACGCCGGCTTGCCCAGCGCTGAGCACATTCAACGCCGGCTTGCCACACGCTGGGCACATACAACGCCAGCTTGCCCAGCGCTAGGCACATACAACGCCGGCTTGCCCAGCGCTGGGGCTTGCCCAGCGCTGGGCACATATAACACCGGCTTGCCCAGCGCTGGGCACTCACAACACCGGTTTGCCCAGCGCTGGGCACATATAACACCGGCTTGCTCAGCGCTGGGCACATACAACGCCAGCTTCCCTATCCCTGGGCACATTCAACGCCGGCTTGCCCAGCGCTGAGCACATTCAACGCCGGCTCGGCTCGTGATTTCAAGCCCAATTTCACTGTCGCATCGTGCAAATCCCAGATTACTCCCGATGACACACATACATACGCATAGGCATATCGGCTCACGCTGTGCCTCCGGGCACAACTCTCCCCCCTTAGGAGTGGTCTACCTCCTGGGATCACTCCGCTAAGGTACCCATCTAAGTTCCAGTTCTTAGGTTTTCTGGTTCCTTTCTGTTTCCAGTTCTTAGGTTCTCTGGTTCCTCTTCGAGCACAACTTGCCTGCCGCTACCAGGGCACCACTTTCACGAAGGAGGGTGCCGCTTGGAATCTAAAGCGGGTCTTCAGTCTTGCGGAGGCGTAAATGTCGGAAAAGTTGTCGCAGCAGGGGCGCTGGCACGGGATATACGCTCGTGGATTGGCCCGCTCCAGTCTGCTGCGGATGAGGTCCCAGCTGAGCAGTCTCTGGGTGAGCACCGGTTGCCCATCTGCACGCGCATGGTGTCGAAGCAGTGCAGCGTAGCAAGGGCGTGGGTGGTGCTGAGTTCGTCCATATGCAGGTGGGCTTCATGTACTGCGTACCGTACATGCAGTAGGTACACACCAGCGGGGAAGGGAGCTGGCGCATCATGGGGCGGAGCCGCAGCGCGTTGGGGAAGCGACCTCTGGGGTTCTCCATGAACCAATGTTTTGGCTCAAGGTAGTCAATGATCTGCAATGTTCGTCGCACGATTTTGTCAGCTTGGGGAAGATCTGGGGGTCCTCCAGTGGTGCGCGCTTGACTGTACTGTCTACAGGGGGGACTGGCCCAAACGACATCGAAGAATCCAGGCGGGTATTGTTTGTAGTCCCACTGTAGGATGTCTTGCACATGAGTGGGATGCCAGATGTGTTCGGAGTCGAGGGTCACCACCGAAGCGGAGGGGAAGCAATTTAGGAATTCCCTTTCTACCGATCCGGTGCCACTGAAAAGTACAAGAATTCTGGGCATGCGGGTTGCTTCCGTCTGAATCGCCAGTAGCTCCGTCACCAGTGCCAACGACCCATCCTCTGTGCGTTCTTGACGTTCCCACGGCAGAGGGGTATCCTGCTCCATCTGTTCGAGCTGGTCCAGCTCATCGCAGGGATTGGTGATGAGGTGAGCCAGTGTCATCCCAGCTTGAGCAGAGTGACGGCCACGTTGCTCACGTCGCCGAGTGGCTTCGTCGCGGACTTGTGCTTCCATGCGCAGCCTCGCTTGTTCAAATTCACGAAGTTGTTGAAGTGGACCTCCGCGTTCGAGTTTGTCACGCGTCCTCCATTGGTCATGAGCTTTGGAGTAGCCAGTCCAGCGAACTTTCCATTCTTTCACCTCTTTTCCTCGAACAGACCGTACTCGGCGTGCAAGGATGCGCTCAACATGTGCTTCCTTCTGACCATCCACTGCCACCTCTTCAGGTACTGCCAGGTGATCACGCGCGGCGAAAGCGTCTTGACCGCTGTTGTACGGCTTGAGGCGGTGTTGAGCGAACACGTCATGTATCCGCCAGTGAGGAGGGAGGCGTAGGCGGTAGGCTACTGGAGCTCCCCTGTCGGCCTCTGGCATGGTCATCTGCATATCACTGAAGAAGCGTTCGGTCACGGGGACTGGTCCATGCCAGAGTTTGGTCAACTTCCTACAGATGGAGCGATCCATCACCTTCTCTGTAAGGTGTTTCGCTTCTATCCAGACCAGATCTCCAACAGCATATTCCCGCTGTCCGTGCCTGCGATCAAACTGCTCGCGCTGTCGCTGTTGAGCCAGCTCCAACCGCTGCCTGGCGTCCCGCAGCTGCGACGAAAATTTCGCGGCCACTTCGTGTGCGGTACCTACTCCCCCTGTTCGTCGTCCAGCGGTGGACTGCGCGGTCTCCAGGAAAAGGTCCAACTGTGACAGCGGCGAGAACCCAAACACCAGCTCAAATGGTGTGAAGCCAGTAGATTCACTTCTGGAGTCATTGATTGCGAACTCCACGTTAGTGGTGTACAAGTCCCAGTCCTCCACATTGGCGTCTACGAAGGACCTGAGGAGCGTGTATGTCCTCAATGACTCTGTTGCTGTGTTCCGCCTGGCCGTCAGACCGAGGGTTGTACGGCGTAGTGCGAGCCACTTTCACACCCATCAGTCTCACGAGCTCCTGCCAGAAAGCATCCTGAAACCGCGGATCACGGTCAGAGACGATCTTCATAGGCGCGCCATGCAACCGCCACACTGAGTCAAAGTAGATCCTGGCCACTACAGCCGCAGAGCTGTCTCCGAAGTTCATTGGTACGACGTGGACCATCTTCGTCAGCTTGCATGTGAAGGCCACGAAGGCGTCGTTACCTCTCTCTGATACTGGCAAGCCGGTGACGAAGTCTACTGCGACATCTTGCCATGGTCTGTTCGGGATGCTGTGAGGATTCAGCAGCCCATCCGGGTAAGTTCCCCGTGGTCTCACTGATTGGCACACTGCGCAGGATGCTACCCAGGTGCCTACGTCCTCTGCAGCACCACGCCAATAAAAGCGTCGCAGCACTCTTTCCAGAGTTTTGTCTCTCCCAGTGTGACCTGAGGACAATGACTCGTGGGCATGACGAATCACCACCTCCCGAAGCGGAGAATCCTCCCCCAGCACCAACTGATACCTTCCTGCTGCGGTTCTCCAAACTACCTCACCCACCAGCCTGAAGTCCTGTAGGCATTGGTGCGGCGCTGCCTTTACCTTCTCCCGCAGTGAACGGAGTGACCCCTCTCGGGTGTACTCTGCTTTCAGCGCACGCAGGAACTTCGAGTCTGACTGCTGGGAGATCGTGTCTCTGAAGTCTGCCGCCTCACCCGTCCTTATCACAGCGGGAGTTGCTCGCGGATGTCTCACGCGTGCTGGCTGCGGTTTGGCAGGAGGGGCGTGCACTATCAATACAGGCCAGCGAAGGTCGGAAGCCTTCCCATCTGGGTTCTCGAAGAACTGATTAGGCTCGCCCTTGTCGTCATGAGTAGGGACGACCTCCACGATCTGCATATTGGCCTTTCTGAATAGCTTACGCCACGCGGGGAGTTTGGACTGGTGATCTGACAGGACAAAGACCGCAGAAGTGTTGTGCTAGGAGGCAAGCACAAGAGCAAGAAAAACGGCTAAGTATAAAACGCAAGAGTACTCAGTACGGAGTACAGTAGGACCGATCAGAATGATGTTGATGTGAGGTGCCTTGCTTGTTGTACGGAGTACTCAGTACAGTTGAGTTATGGAAAGAGTTCCTGAATGTATAAGAACTCCAAGTGTAACCCGTTTCGGAGATGAGAACTGAACTGAGAATTGTAACATAAAAAGTAAGAGCCGTAACTGCTGTATATTGTGTATTGAAAGCATACACTTGAAAGCAAAAGCATAACTAGTAAGATTTACGAAACCGAAGTCTTGTAGTTGACCAAACGTAATCATACCTCGTGCGGTCGTTTAATAAGTGTAGATATAATAAGTCCGAAACCGTAAAGAAGAGAAGAGCAAGAGTGGAGACTCCTACAAAATGGTAATTAGTTCGTGTTTTCACGTTGCTTCCCTGTTTTTTTTGCGCGAATTCTGATCAAATCCACCTTGCCTTGCGCGATTAGCTAGCTTAGTGCGACACTGCGAAATCGAGAATGTCTGTGCTTTCGTTTGCGTTGCGCGGCGGTGTGTGGGTTTGAGGGTTCCAGGTCTCTTGGAACCGCGTTGGCGTAGGGAATCTAGCCCAACGAGAATCTTTTGAGGTGCGCGCGTTGCCTTTGTCCTAGCACGCATAGCACGCACGTGCGGCCTATTGCCGTATTTTGGACTCGCAGGTCGCGGGAATTCCAAATCGTCTCAGTCTTCCGGCAATTCCGACCCTCTGCGCCGGAAGCGCTGCGCAAATTTTTGAATTTTGCGTAGCTTTTGCTAGAATTCGGAGTCGGTTCGGGATTTCGCCCACCTTTGGTTTGGCCCTCTAGTTCCCCCTATTTGGGAATCGCCGCGCTTCGGCCGGTGTGTCTGCTTGTGCTCGCGCACAAGTGGCGAATTCCTGGGAGCGGGTAGGCCCTAAAGTACTACATACGCATAGCACCGCATCAGCAAATCAGTTGAGCGGTCAGCATGGCACCAGGGGGCTGCGAACTCGCAAGGCCCCGACGCACTGCATACGCATAGCGCCGCATCAGCCAAACAGAGGAGCAATCAACATTGCACGGGGGGCTGGTACTCCCTGGGAGGACACAAGTAACGTCTTTGTGACATTAGCTCAAATTTAGAGCGCCGAAACAATGTTTCGGAGATCTCAGTGCAAGTCTGAGATGTCACCTATGAATGAGTATGCCCAGCTACACACGACCTGTTGCATAATCACTTTTTGCTTTGGTATGCTCACTCCCCTTCACCGTTCTATGGCCCGTTTCGCATGAGCAAATGAATGAAGCACTCAGCATGGCACGGGGGGGCTGCGAACTCGCAAGGCCCCGAAGCACTGCATACGCATAACGCCACATCAGCAAATCAGTTGAGCGGTCAGCATGGCACCGGGGGCTGCGAACTCGAAAGGCCCCGAAGCACTGCATACGCATAGCGCCGCATCAGCCAAACAGTGGAGCACTCAGCATGGCACGGGGGGGGCTGCGAACTTCGAAGAGCCCCGAGCACTGCCATGTAGCGCCATATCAGTAAATCAGTGGAGCACTCAGCATGGCGCGGGGGGGGCTGCAAACTCGCAAGGCCCTGGAGTGCTGCATACGCATAGCACTGCATCAGCAAATCAGTTGAGCGGTAAACATGGCACCAGGGGCTGCGAATTCGCAAGGCCCCGGAGCACTGCATACGCATATCGCCACATCAGGAAATCAGTGGAGCGGTCAGCATGGCACTGGGGGCTGCGAACTCGCAAGGCCCCGACGCACTGCATACGCATATCGCCACATTAGCAAATCAGTGGAGCGGTCAGCATGGCACCGGGGGCCTGCGAACTCGCAAGGCC
>LGRX02035353.1:23930-36742 GCA_001247695.2 Cymbomonas tetramitiformis
AGATTCGTCGGGACCGTCGTACGACCATCTAATTGGCTCTGGCGTGTGAATGTGTTGCAAGCATGAGCACAAATGCACTGCATCACACCTGCAGCTTTTTCTTTGGTTGTGTCTTTGTCATGCTCTGTAAGCTTTATTTCGAGGTCCTCAAAGAACTCAAGGAAGCGCTTCACTTTTGTACTCCTGTGTATGATATCAAATGTGAACCATCTTCAACATTTAAAGAGGACAACACAAATTGAAGTATTATATTTACTCAAGGATTGCGTAAGGATATCACGGAGGGGGGATTCACCCTTTGCTTGCCAGATCCTCATCCACAACCCTTTGATAGGCTTTTTTTATAAACTTCTTGACGATGCACTTTGGTTCATGCAGGATGCAGATGACCATAAGGGCCACACCACCAGGAGACATCTTCTGAGGGTACATGCTATCCCTTCCAAATATCTTGTTGCGAGGCACCAAGAGAGTGCGTGGAGGAGGATTCTCTCCGTTGCGGAGTTCCGGTGATGTCCACGTCTGAGGCAATTCTTGCAATGGTTTATCCACAGGGTGTGATTCAAGGTCATTCAGTGCCTGCTCATTATGCCCCACAAATTCACCCACCTGATATGAAAATGTGATTGTTTACACGATGCTTTGCAAGCATCCATCACATAATAGTTTTAATTGCGCGAGGCACATGCTAATTCGAGAGTGAAGCAATGAGGAAAGCAAGCGCATGTGCCATATTCCATGTGCAGGTAACAAACAAGTCTTGACACTTAATAGTTTCTCACCTGTAGAAGTTCAGGAAAGCATGGGCCAAATCGGTCGCTGAGGGACTCCAAGGTGTCGACTTTCCCAAGATCCACCGATTCCCTGTCTCCGTTAGGATTGTCCTTGTATTTGCACGCTCTGCATTTTTCACCGCATTTGCCAGCCTTGCATGATGGATCGTACTCGGTGCATAGCCAAAGGCCATTGTGGAGCTCCTTCCATTTGCGAGTGTCTAAGTTATACAAGGCCAGTGTCTCCTGTTGTTCTCCTCGGGTTTCATCGTTGAAGACATTGTTCCGCAATGCTTTTACTCCAAGTGCCATCAAGTCCTTCTCGCCGCTTAATGCACAAAGCACCGGATAGTCAGCTGCCGTGACAAAGATGTGCTTGGTTTGCAGACGGCCCATTCCCTCGAGGTCCACATCCAGAAGCCCTCCATTGTCGACTATTCTGCAAGGAAGGCGTAACAAAGAGGCTTTTCAGTAATGCTAGTATACTCCCAATGCATGGAAATTGATACCGGCATAGGTGAGTGCCCCCCTTCCCTATCTATCGGCTGCAGCAAAGCATAACCGCATTGAAGACACATGTACCACGCACAGCGCCCCAGGGCTCCCGGCGAGGGAGGCGCTTTATAAGTATCCCGACGCGCCGGCCGGTTACCACCCTGCATGCCAGGCTTTGGTGGTGTGGAAACACCGGCATAGGTGAGTGCCCCCCTTCCCTATCCATCGGTTGCAGCAAAGCATTTGCACACTGCCATCGGGGTATGCATCCAAGCATTCACACGTCACGCTCTCTTTTCGGCCCCCTCATCACGGCATGCGCACGTTGCGTTGCTTGTGACAGGCAGCGGCAAAGCATTCGCGATGCCGGCTGCCAAATTTAGTTTGTAAGAAGGGTAGGGACAACCTTACCGATGAAGTTGCTTGAGCACTGAGTCTTCTAATTGGTAGGCATGCAAATCCCAGTTGATCGCATCATCCTTGCCCATCCAAGACGCTATATTCATCATGGCCCACTGCCCTTTTACCTTTAAGAGTTGCAGCCCAACAGAAGTTACTTCCAGGTCATACATTCCTGTCACACGGGCGTCGCCCGTGATCTTCCATATTATCGGCATTTTGAGCAGCTCTTTGATCTGATCCCATGTAAGTGGGCCTTTGGCAAGTCCTTGGACTGAAGAACTAGGTTCTGTTTGGGTTGATGAAGTATCATCATAAGTTGCAAGCAACTCTTCCCACAATTTTGTCAAGCGTTCATCTTGTTCCTCGGTAGCTGCATGCCCTGTGGACAGCCAGCTAGCTTCAGTCCGAGTGGCACTCATTATAAATTGACATGGGATATGAATCAATGTGCCCACGGTTTCAACTCTTTTGATGGTGCCTCTATGTTGCTGATCAAGATTTAGTTGATCTGTTGCTTTGGAAGGTTACGTACCACCTGATACTATCTGAGCTTGGAGCTTTTCAATTTGTTTCTTGATAGTCTAATCGGATGGTTCCGATTAGCTCAGGCTAAACTCCTGACATCCCCTGCTCGGATGCACACATGGTTGGGAGCGGTTCAGTGCGTGCGTGCAAGGCCCAGCTTCCACAAGACCATCGCCGGCACTGTCTGAGGTTGAGCATGGCATGCACCCTCATTGCATTTGAAAGCACAAGAAAGAAAAAGTTGCCGAATAACAGGTTTCGTTTCGGGCCTAACCCTCAAAAGATTAAGCATCCACTGCACAGTCAATTCTAAAGCAAAAGCATACCGTGAGCACAAAAACAAAACGGCGGGTGATATAAGGCTGATAGTTTTCATTTTGCAAATACCCATTCTTTGAAAAGTTGTAAGGCAAGGGAAGTATAAACTGCTATACTTCTTACCACAATCGTCGCGGCGATGTTTTAACTTTCTAGTCTTCAGAGTTTCGTTCACTCAAATTGACCTGCAACACATGAAGAGGTATCGCCGTCGCCAGTGAATTCACGGCATGTCTTAAACTTCTCCACTGCCGGAAGTTTATGATCAAGGTTTGAAGCCAAGTACATAAGTAAGATAATGGGCGAACAGTCTACGTTGACTTTTCGCTTGAATCAAAGCCTTCAAATTACTGCCGTGTGAACGTACTGTGCAGCGCGCGGGAAACGAATGACGAGAAAAGAAGCGCGCATTACCTGTACAACTTCTTCCAAAGGAGCGCGCGTATTCCAAGAAGTGATGCGAGATGAGATCTTTATTTCGTTCACGCACACTGTTTCATTGGAGGAAGCAGCCTTGGACGCGAGGCTTTTGCACGTTGAAAGTGGAGAGGTCACTGTTCGTTCGTGAAGTCGGGTGTAAACTCAGTCATGTTCGTCCATTTTCCAACGCAAGACGCGTTTAGTACAAAAGAATATCAAAATGATCATTCGCTTCCAGAGAACATGTTTAAAACTCCAAGTCGTGGCGAGGGTAAGGAAGACGCGCAGTACACGCTATATGTGATACGCGAAGGCGCCCGGTTGGAAGCAAGATAATATGCGGCGTGGCTGCGAGATAATATGTGCACAAACGCGTGTGGTGCGAGTGCGATAACCTCAAAGTGTTTGTGAGAGAAACCAAAACGATATTATCTTTTAAAAGGACGCGTCCATAGACGCGGGTGGGAGCAACGCGGCTCCTTTGCTGAGTAATAGCGGTCAAAGCGTCTCTATATATATTGGTAAGCCTGAGCTGCAGGCGCCGAAAATATCCAAGCGCTGCTGTTTCGCTGAACAACAATTATTCGCACCCTCTATAGAGATAGGGAACGCGGCACATATCTTGGTCAGCAAGGCTTACTCAGCGAAGAGCCTTCGTTTGAGAACACTTGAGATTTATGTGATGAAAAACGCAAGCGCACTTTGTACACCGTATTGCTCTTTGCGCAAAGACTGGCTATTCGTGAATACTAGGCTACCATAAAGCTCCATCTATAAAGCTCAGGTAAATATATATATATATATATCGTCTTAACGAATTGCACGTAAATAATACGAGAGATCATGCATGTCCACAGACGACAGGTCGTTTGATGAGCTGCGAGAGACGTTTTGAAACGCTAAGTTCACATTGTGACCTTGCGACATACGTTACCCCGTAGACAGGTTTATAGTTTTATATAGGGGGAAAAAAAACTTTCCGACGTGGACAACGTCTCCACATCCTGGTTACGTTTGGAGACAGGGGGTCAAGTAAAAATAGAGCGACGATCGACACATGGCGTATCGAATGAGTATTTAATGTAGAGCGGATGAGTTCGATGATGTTCGATGGTGTTCGCTGACGTGACAGGTGGTTTGTTTGCGATCTACGCAGAGCCAATCGATGAAAGGTCTGAAAATTAATATCGGGGGGGTAAAACTTGGCCGTAATTCCTTATGGGGGGCCATCAGCACCCTCCAGCGCGACCACGTCAAAGTTTTGTGGGCGGGTGGACTCCACTGTTGCGTACACCTTATCCAAGTGGTCCTCGTCACTGGTGCCTGGGCTAGGCCGCACAGATTCCCGGAGGAGTAGAGCGTCCTCGGCTTCGGAGTCAGTGTCTGACGCGGACATCAGCGCAGGCGCGTCCGTCTCACCCAGATCCGCTTGGGAGGAGTCCATGGCGCCCGCGACTTGGGCGTCTTGCTGCTCAGAGCTAGACGTGGCGCAACGCTCGGACGAAGCGTCCCTGGGCTTGGCGTTGGTCTCGGCGTCGGTCTCTTCGTTACAGGCGACCGCCCCGAAGGTGCCGTCGGGTGCTAGGTACACCACGAAGGCACACTCATCCTTAGATTGGAGGGCTCGAAGGTCCTTGCGTACCCTTTTGGGGTCCAACAAGACTCCTTGTACCAACGCCATGGCCGTATCCTTGGGTCTTGAGGGGTCAGGCGTTCCCGGAGAGCAGCCTGTAATGACCACTCTCTTGCTTCCAGAACCAAACCGGATGGAACCCCATCGGGAGTAATCCAGGGTGACTGGGGAGTGAGAGGCTAGCCAAGGTCCTCCAAGGATAATATCCACGCAAAGATCAATGGGCATCACTCTCAGCTCCAATTGCTTGACGTACAACCCCTTGGTGGTCTCTGCTTGCAGTCGAGGACGGACGCACGTGTTGACATCGTACGACGCGCCGTCAGCTACTCGCACTCGCATGGGGTTTTCGTGAGGTCGAGGCGTCAGGGAGGGAATGCTGCGTACAGTCTTGTCCGAGATAATGTTGGTGGAGCACCCACTGTCCACCAGCACCTTTACGCGACGACCGTTCACGTACGCCCAGAACAACAACAAGGTGGGGGCCTTGGAATTGTTGATCTGTCGAGGTGGCGCTCGCGATGTTGATACAGCCGCCAAGAGATCACTCCAGCCAGGGCTCATGTCCCCACTGTCGATGATGCTGTTGAGCTGGCATATGAAGGGGTCGTCCTTGGCATGAGGGTCGCCTAGGTCAGGAGGGTCGTCCATGTCAGAGTCCCATGGTAACTCGTAGGTGCCTGCATCGGCCAAGAGCCCTTGAGCGGTGGCTGTCTGCACCAGGTCCCTGGGTGGGTGATCAGGTGGGTACAAGGCCACTTGGATGACCTTGTCCTTCGCTGCTCGCGCCATATCATTCGTCGCCAAGTCACTTGCGTACTGGAGGAGTCCATCTTCTACTTCCTCTTGCGCTTGTTCCTTGGCTAAGATGTGCAGTAGCTCTTCGTCTATAGGAGAGTCCCGCTCCAAATATGGGAGGCCACTGGCATAATCCCGCTTAAGCTTCTCTCGTTGGCGAACCTTCTCCAGCCCACTGAGCCACCTCCTCCTTGGTGCTCCTTCAGCTCGAGCTGCATGGGTCGGTGACAGCCATGGTCGGGGGCGGTCACTCCATGTGGTTGAGGTTGCCTCGGCAGTCGTGCTGCCGTTAGGTGAGGGCGTACGAGGTCGACGCCCAAGCTGGATGTCTTGACGTCGTCGTCGGTATTCTTGCAGCCTTTTAAGTTTGTTAAGGGCTGCGGGTAAGGGTGACCGAGCTCGAGCTTCTCGCTTGTTGGCGGTAACCGCGCTGTGCGTTGGTGACCGCGTGGGTCCTCGGCTGCTGCGTCGATGCCCGGCTCTCCAAAGCGGTGGGCTCGTGCTCCGCGGAGGTGTACGGGGCGGTGCAAGGTCCGTTTCCAGAGCCTTGATGGAGGACCTCAAGCCCCGTGTGCCCACTTTGGAGCGTAAAGCGCTCGTCCCTTGCCCTCGGACAGCTCGAAATTGCCAACCTTGCAATGGTTGGCCCGTTGGCTCCAAGTGCACGCGGTAGCTCTCGGTCACCTTCAGGGTACGTCGGTGCCGTTTCTCAACGTGCTGGGAGTCGTCTGAGAGGTCCTCGCTCGTACACACTGGAGACTTGGCTTCCTTGCGAAGGCGAGCTTCGACCACTTGACGCTCCGGCGCGGGAGGAGGGCTAGTCATCGCCCGCGAGGGTAGCATGTTGAGCTCATCGGAGTCTAGGTATCCTGTGCAAGGAGCACTCCGCCTTTGACGTCGACGGGCTCTTCTCCACTTCTCCCGCAACTGCTGCTCCGAGAGGTAGGAGGGGGGCTCATCGCGGGGATGTGGGCCCGAGCTCATTGGGACTTGGAGGGTACTCCGAGCTCGAGGGAGTCCTCCGCGGCAAAATCCATTAGTTCCTTTGGCAACACCGCGTTGAGCACGTCGCAGTATTCATCCGTTTCCACTTCGTGCATGACCATGTCCAAAGTTTCAGCCAGAAGTGCTTTGGCCCACTCCTTCTTACGAAGAGCAGCCTGTGGGCACTCTCGAGCATAGTGCTCTTTGCTTTGGCACAACCTGCAACCAGTGTACTCCGGGGAGCCCAGACGTTGCCCAGTAGGAGTTGCACCCGCGGGACGATCTTCGGCTAGAGCTAGTAGCTCCTCCGAGACCTCCACCGCTGCCAGTAGCTGCACTGGCGCTCTCCTACTCGTCGCGTTGTTCAAATGCAACTCCGCCTCAATGGCGTATTCCAGCGCTAGGCGTCGACTGGCTGGAAGGGCGCGGTCGAGGAGGATCAAGGGGGTCCCCTTCCGCTCGGCAATCTCGAACGCCTCCTTCCGTACCTCCGCGGATAAGCCCGAGAGGAAGACGTCCAGGAGGTCGGATTCCGGAACCGGTGTGGTGAGCTCGTGTGTCGCCAACATGGTCACTACGCGATGGGCTAGATGCAGTCCATCCCAAAACTCGCGCACTTTGCGCGGTGTCGCCATGCGTCCTTGAGTTTGGCGTACTCGGCGTAGGAACGAGCCCAAGGTGGCCATTTCACTCTTCAGCGGCACGATCAGCTTCGCCAGCGGCACAATGACCTTCTCAAGGTTCAACGACTTGTCCGCCTCGGCATCCAGGAGAACCCCTCGCAGCTCCGTTCCTTCGGAGCTAGGCGTAGGGAAGCAATGCTGGGTGATCTCCTTCAACAAGATATGCACCGAGAGAATCGGCTCTCCGAGCTCGAACGCTCCGTTGGGCACGTTGCACGGGGTGTTCATCGCGAGGAGCACCACTGGAAGGGCTAAGCACCTGTCGAACTCGTCCACGAACCGCAACAGCGGGCCGAAGGGGTTCGTGGACCCTTCCAGCGGTGCTGAGTACAAGGACATGATGTCCTTCGCGGCCTTGAGGGCATATGAGTGCCTCGTGTACTCCTCCCTTTGCTGCCTGCCATCATTGTACGAGGACCTCCTACTCGAACCGAAGCTGTAGGACGTCTCATCGTCGGGCGGATCGTCACCGCCTCCGCCCCCGCCATGGCCGCGACGTCCATCTCCAAGATTCCGCGAGGGGTCGCTAGGCGCGTCAGAAGTGGGGTCGCCAGGCGGCTCATTCCCCCCCCCTTGATGGCCACCGGGTCCTCCCGGGTCGTCACCGTCGTCATCACCATCGCCTCCATCGTCGTCGCCTCCGCCGCCCCCACTGGTCCCACCAATTGCTGAGGATGGCCTCGGGGTCACTGAAGGGAAGCGGTCAAAGGCTCCCGGCCAAACCCCGCGCGTGCAATATATACACAACGGCAGGAATTGAGTGGTTTCCGACAAGTCTGAAAGAGCTGTAAGCCCGCAATTCCATATGGCTACAGGGGGCTGCGGGCTACGAGCGCATCTCGAGCACGGAACGTTGGACGTGCTGGACGCGACTTCGTCGTACACGCAACAAACGATCGCCGTTCCCGCCAGAGGTGGTGAAGGAAGTTGAGAGGCCGGGGCTTCGGAGACCGGCGGTCCACACCCAGACGCTAGGTCATGGTCTCGGTACCTTCTTGCTACGTCACAGAACATGCGTTCCGCTTCCATCTTGCCCACGTGGCCAGGTAAGTGCTCCTCCACGTGATGTGCACGGATAGCGGTAACGGCTGGCACACTAATGGACCTCCAATCCATTTTGGCTAGGCGGTCATGCACACTCGTGGGGGAAGATGCACGCTTGGAGGCGTCCTCCTCGAACGTCACGCCTTTGTGGCCCCGTACGTCCACAGTCGTGGCTGACGGGGGCACCATCAGAGCTTCGTGTTCAGCTTCTTGAGCGTCACTTGTGACGGTCGCATAGCTCGCGGGGGTATTAGGTGGTTGTTCTGGCCGTGAGTGCGCTCGTCCGTCAGCGGCTTCAAGGGCGGCTTGCACCACTATCTTGCTCTCCGCCACTTGTTGCTCCAGCAGTCGTTGCTCTCGAGCTGCTTGGTCAAGTTGCTGGCGTTGCTCTTCCGCGGCGCGCTGCATTTCTCGAAGTTGTTGGTGATGACGTGCAGCTTCCTCCGCCTGCGATGCTACAGCTTGCTCATGCTGATGCGAGACAACGTCCGCGGCATGCTGCATGCGCGCTATCTGCTCCTCAGCAGATTCGAGAGCGGCCGTCGCGCTTCTTGGCACACCGTGGTGCGGAGCTCCTGATGCATCCGGGTTGCTTCCTCCACGGCATTGTGCATGTCCATGCGCAACGCTGTGAGCTGCGCTTGGTGCGCAGTGGCCGCATCTAACGCGACTCGTTCGGACTCCTCTTGCAGCTCTCGTAGTTGCCGCTCGTGTCGCGTGACTTGAGCTTGGCGCCGCCGTTGGCGTCCACCCTTTCGCCGAGAGCTCCTTGATGAAGAGGTGTGCGAGGCGTCAGAGGAGAGCGCTTCAGAAGAAGATGTTTGACACGATGAAAGTGTGGACTTCTCCTCACTGGACGAAGAGGTGGAGTCGTACATCAGTTTACCTTCGTCACTGCGACGTCGAGCCTTGGCGAGCTTGCGCTTGGCCAACTTCTGCCGCTTCCGCTCCTGCTTCGCCACCTCCTTCTCGTGGGCTAACTCCGTCAAAGCCTGGACACGTACAGCACGTTCTCGTTGTGTGGGTCGTGGGGCGGATGAAGCTTTTGATCGAGGTGGTTGTGGGGCGGAGTCAGCGGAATGAACGTCTTCCTCATCGATCGTGGAGTCATCTTCAGACGACAAGACGCCATAGGGGTTGCGGCTAGGTACAGATTGTACGCCATGCTGTTGAACACTTGCTCCCAAGGTGGTTGTACGCCTTAGAGTCTTTATCACCTCCTCGACGCTCACTCCCAACCGCACCAGCCTTGCAGGCCGGTTGGCTGGGATGGTCGTGGCGAGTGGTCGTGCAGAGTGGAGGTGATGATAATGGTGGTTTGCTGAGGTAACATGCGACAGAAGGAGTCCACGAGATGGGATCACGCGTTGCTCTCCACTCTTCGTTCTCAGCTGCACCTCCCATGTGATTGCAGCGATGGAGTCTTCCTGGCCACACAGGCGGCGAAGATGTCTACGCAAGGTCGCCCATTGCTTCGGGGTCACGTCAGGCGTGTCCGTCAGAGCTGACCACTCGTGGAGGACTTCGCGCTTCACATGTTGTTCACGCTGGACCGCAAAGGTGGTGCACTTGGAAGCGAAGTCCACGGTAGCCTTCCACGCTTTCATACACTTCCTCACGTAGAACTCGGACCGGGCGATGTTGCACGCCGTGATTTCGAGAGTGATCTCTTTTACACGACGTTGTTCTTCTCGCCATGCACTCAAGAGCCGGGACGCCAATCGTGAACTTGCGTGTCCAGCAAAATCTTGCTTTTTGCGTTGGACCTGGTTCTTGCGGTGAACTCGCTCGTGCCATGCTGTAAGGGAAACACGCATGCGCGCGAGACGGGCACGTAGGTGCCATGTCGTAAGTGCAGATGAAACACGCCCGCTGAGCACTCGTGCTGTCCAAGTACTCCACCAATTACGCAATGCACATACCGCTAG
Organism: Cymbomonas tetramitiformis; assembly: GCA_001247695.2. NCBI lineage: Eukaryota > Viridiplantae > Chlorophyta > Pyramimonadophyceae > Pyramimonadales > Pyramimonadaceae > Cymbomonas > Cymbomonas tetramitiformis. Next base: position 33,934 of record LGRX02035353.1, read on the forward strand.
AATATCCACTGCTACAGCCTAGCTTGGCGTGCCAGCCTGACGCTCCACTCGTTCACGCTTGACAAACCGCGCTCGCCACTTGGAGGAGCACTTTCACGCCTAGGCGTAAATATGTTGCTCTCATGGGTCTGGTTTCCAACGAGATGCTCTGGTGCGAGCCAAAGGCAAATGGTCAACTACAGCTTCGCTATGAGGAGATGATCTCAAATTATGAGCGGTGGCTATAGCGACCGTGTTGAGCTCCTCGAGAGCTGGTTGGCTACGTTGTAGACCTGAGGCACCTGCACCCCCTGCACGCTGCTGGGGTGTAGAGTAGCACTCAAACGTACGTACAATGGAAGATACCAGCCCAGGAGAGTCACGCGAGCCGTCGGGGAAATTCGTGGGCGTGGCAGGCAGCGATGCTTGGGTGCGACGTTCCTCTTGAGGTAGAGGCGCGCTCGCCAAAAGCGCGTATTCGCCCTCCAGAGAGCGTTGTACTGCTCCCCCCCCCTGCTGCCCCGCCGCGCCCCGGCTGGCGCCTCCCATTCCGGGACAAAGTACGGGGTGGGCCCCAAAGCCCCAAGCCCATCTCGGAGCTGAAACACCCGGGCCGAGCTAGAGAGCCCGGAGGGCCCAGAAGCAGCCTCCGCCACCCCCGAGCGCCGCTGAGGCGGAACATACAGCGAAGAAGCCCGCCGTGAAGAGGACATTGAAAAAGTTGCTTAAGATGGTGGAGAAACGCAGCAATCTGATTCCGAAAAATCTGCCAGCGCTTCCGCCGTACGGGCGTATAGTGTAAGAGCGAAGACGCAGAAGCTTAACAGGAAATAAGCAACTGCCGCTACCAAATCCCAATTGAAGTTTTCCAGCGAACTCGAAGAGGTAAGACGAAAACAAATTGAGGAAAATTGGTCAACGATCGGCCCACGGAAGTCAAGGCAACGCTGCAGCGCGATACCACTTAGGGTTAGCCACTGCTAAGAACACTGGAGCGCGTTAAGGGCAACACAAGTAAGCTGCATCTGCCAATTCAAAGAACATTTTCGAATTCCTCAGCATAAATTTGTGCAATCCCGCGCAGCTGCAAAGACACGTGACGAAGAACACGCACGCCAGCGGAATAGCGCTAATCCGTTGCTGCATCAAGCCAATTCCGAGCCACAGAAGAACTTTGCGCACACATTCCAATCGCAGAGCAGAGAGTAGACGAAGATTCCGCGGAAAACACTGACCAATTGGCGCAACTCCCGAGAAGAATTAACGTGCAAAATTGCCAGCGAGTAAGAAAAACGACGAGTTGTTGACCAGCGCGTCAGAGCGCGAACATAAGGCCAGCGGCCAGAAGTACAATTTTGACCATTCCCAAACTCGAATTTAAGCAGCACCCGCAAAAATTGCCATAATTTGTAAAGGTAATTTGTGAGTCCCAGGCGCAGAGCGAACGCCAGTCGAAAGATAGCTCCGGGCTACTTTATTTGTGGCACACTGTGCCACAGTAGGAGGCCTCCCATGGCGAGCCGAAATTTTCCATCACAGATCGCGGCGCGAAGAGAGTATAAGTTGCATCCGACAATTCTAAGAACTTTTGTTGCTGAGGAACAAACGCCACAACGAACATCTGAGCGAAGAACTGCGTGCGCACTAGGCACTCACAGCAGATAAGACTGCAAAGCACGCGCAGCTGCACGAAGAAACCACTATGAAGCAATCCGCGAAGAAAGATTACGTTTCACAAGTAACCCGAAGAAGAATTTTGACAATGCCACAAGTCATCTCGCTGAAGGAAGTCGCAAACGACTTTCCTGGCCAGTGCTGACCCAAGGTTATGTAACGCGCTAGTAACTTGAGAGCTCAAATTCCATTCGAAAAACTGAAGCACACGCAAATTCGCCGGAAGAGTCACAATCTCAAAGCAGAAAAATTCTGTGGAAGCGGTGGTGGTGGTGGTGCGTAGCACACTGATACCATTTTGTAGGAGGCAGTACTAAACCTCTACTTGACAGTGACTGTGAAACTACTTGTGGATCATATATAGTGCAAGGTTCTATATTATGCACTATATAAGACTAATCAAGCTATGTCGATTCTTAGGAACTATGTCCAGACTCATTGCATATATTTGCAGTAAGAATTAGGTATTATATTGACTTTTGCCATGCGGCTGTTTTACTCTAGAAATCTCAACTGTTTCTTTGGCCTTGGCCATTACTTATTCACTCAGCTCTCTGAGGTAATCCTAGTCAGCATGGCCAAGTCTCATCAACCTATCATATGCTTGTACTACATTATCATGCAGTATGATGTGCCAGTATTCTACATGTCACATTATTACACAGTACAGTGGTACTGTGTACTCCCATATAAGGGGGGTCTCTTCCTCGACAGGGGTCTCGGGCGCTAATGCTGTAAGGCGCGTATGGCACTTCTGGCATGTATGACATTGCTGAGTCATCCGCGCATGACACCGTGTGTTGTCCTAGCACAGATATCCTGCCTCATGGGCGGGACGCCGTGGTGCCATTCTATCACCTTATGGGCTATCACTTTACCTACTCCCGTATCGAGATATTCGGCACCCTGTGCACTGTGGCCATGGATGCTCAGCAGATGCGGGCCTGCCATCCGGGGGTCTCCAAGAAGCGGACCCCCCGGGCCTGGCAGGGGCGGTTTGTGGGCATCAGCCTCAGGTCCTCGGCCTACAAGGTACTAGACCTGGAGAGGAACAAGGTTGTTTCCGAGGGCCGGCCAGCCTTCATCAGAAACTACTCAGAGTTCGGGCAGGTGATGTCATCGTTCGACGAGCAGCACTCCGCACCCGTACCCAGTG
>LGRX02035354.1:0-36989 GCA_001247695.2 Cymbomonas tetramitiformis
GTTTTTGGGTCTATAAGGTTCCCAAACTATTACGCGTTTGTCGGGTTCCACGAGAGGTGCATCGATGCTAAGAGTCGCAGGGTCACGAAGTTCACGGGGGCAATAGTCTCCGCCTCCATCACGTTGAACCGCGTAATTCCTTCGGTATCCACGTAGGAATCATTGCCATCACCAACCACAATGAGTTCGGTTGGCCCAGTATCCTGGGTACGTAGAGCTTGAGGCATGCATAGGCGACAACCGTATCGACCGTTTGGCGGCTTCCTACAAGTGAAGGTGTGTCGGTCATGACGGATCGAATAAGCCGACACTCGAGCCCAGCGAACATCGAACGGAGTGCCGTTCCGAGTATCCGGCGGCGGCGCATCCGGCGGCGGAGCGTTCTGATAGCACGGAGAACATATTACCTCGGGTTCCCGATCCAGCGGTAAGGGGGAATCGTAGAGTGCGAGCCGAGGTGCGGCTCTCTCTGCCGGGTCCTCTTTGGCGCGGCGTGCATGAACTTCTTCATGCGCCCATGTGGGCAAATGTGCTTGCACTATAGTGTCGAGCACTTTTCCCGCTCGGGAGGCGAGCTCCGGATCCTCGGCTATCTTCTCCAAAATAATGCCGGCGATAGCGCATCCAAAGAGGCAACCGTGTAAGTGCAGAGCGCCCCGCTGTTGGGCTTCAATTACCGCCAAAAATGCAGCAAGCATGCCCCCAAAAACGCACGGATCCCGAGATCCCAGCGGTTGCGTTCTCTTTGTGTCTCCCTCGAGATGCAACCCCAAAAGACCTTCGACGGCGGCCTTCATCAAAATTCTGAAACTCTCGGCCGCGGCAGCGGGGTGTTCAGCTAACAAGGCGGCGCGTTGTGCTGGCGTGGTTTGGATAGCAAATCCGAAGCCTTCCTCATCGGACGGCTTCATGGGGTCCTTCGAGGATGGCTTACAGAAGCGGATGGTGAGCATATTGTCCATGTCTGGTGGGGATATCGTGATGATGAAGGTGGGGTTGCCATACATGTAACTCATGGCCATCATCTTGGAGATGTTCTGCGCTCGCTCGCCGGGCCCATAAGGGACAGTCCCGCCACTCAATCGGAGGATGGGAGTTATTTCCGCCAGAAGTTTTTGGCGGCGTCACTTTCGGGGTCCTTGGCCGCTTCCTCTAGGGCCTTTCGAAAATCGGGTCGCCGAATGATCTCCATAAATCGATCGATGGAAGCATCATCCGACTTTACTTTCGCCGCGACCTGGCGACATGCTGCGTGGCGTTGGGCTTGATTGAATAACGTGAGAATAACATCGGCGTTGTCGAAGCGGATGTCATATTGCAATAACAAATGCCGTGTATGGCGCGATGACAATGACGACTTCGGCAAACCATGGTGCGCAGTAAAAAATAACCACGGGAATGCTCCATAGAAGAAGAAATCGTTCTCCGTGAATTCGTTGACGGGTTTGTCGCCAAAAGTGATCGGCACCTCTTGCACCGCCGCTGGACGAGCACAACCTTCCTGGCGTGGAGGTGGCGAGGTTCCTGAAAACAAACAACACGAAAGCATTCAAAAACTTCCGCCGGGCCGCCAAAATCATGCGGGGAATCAGTGGGTCATTTTAAGAATGTGGACGGGGCGGTGGGTGTGTTTAAGACTGCGCCCAGTGGGAGGGGCTCCGCCCCCTCCACACCCCCCCGTTACTCTGGAATTCTTTTTTTGAGACCGCGCCCCGTGGGAGGGCTCCGCCCCCCCCCTTGCTCAGAACTGGCCGCAAAGAGCGCCGGTGGAGGCTCCGCCCCACACCCCCTTGCTACAAATTTTTCGGACAACGCCACAGGGGGTTCCGCCCCCCACACCCCGCCCCTCACTACACAATTTTTGTGAGGACTAGGCCTAGGTGGGAGCAGCGCTTACCGCCATGCGTTCCTTCGGCATCAGGCTCCCCACTACCAGCATCCGTTTCCGGAGATATTCCTTGAACCGCTTCCATAACAGCTTGCACCGGTTGCTTCTCGTTAACAGGTCGTGACATAAGCAACACGTTCCCAATTCCACCGGCGTCCTCGATCTCGGCTGCTTGAGAGCCTTGCTCATCGTCCGCATGAGGCCGTACGTGGGCGACATCCGATCCAACTCGTCGCTCCATGTGAATTGTAGTGTCATCGGTATACTCCAAACACGCATCTAGTACTCTGTCGGGCAGCGTACGCAGTGCTTCGAGTACCCGTGGATCGCGGTCGTCCAAAATTCGTGTTCTCGGCATGGACGTCTGAGTAACATCGACATTCCCTTGATGCACGACGTTCGTTGTCCCCGGCAAATCGAAATCGTTGTATGCCGGATGCCCCATGTGAATGAAGGCCTTTAACCACATAAATACGACTTCCGGACGCAGTTCTTTGTACGCCGGGGCTAACTTCAGGCGTGCCGCTGCCCATTGCCCAACCTTGCCGACAAACACGAATGATAATACCCGATCCAAGTCAAGCCGAGGCAGGCTGTTAGCGCAAAGCATTTGTGCACCATCATGTTGCATGGCGATAACGTGTCCACGAATGGCCGAGCGCGCGGATGTGTGGTCGAAGCCACTAGGTACAGAGAGCTTGACCACGTTCATGAAAGGAACCACGCGTTGCAACACCATTTTCTCAAAGAGATGTAAAGAAGGCAGTCCACTATAGCCATGGTACGTGCACGGGGCCCGCGACGGATGACCGTAATCATGTCCGGCGGCGATGGAAAGTGCTGGGTTTTTGTCGGTATCCATCTTCTTGACGACATTGAGGCATGGCAAACACAATGTGGTCATCTCGACGCCTATCGCATTCTCATTAGCTTTGACATACACCAAGTCCGGCTGAAGATAAAACACACGCCCTTCGTGGCGTGACTGGTACCGAGAGTAACATGAACGATACGCTCCAAACGCCAAGTAAGCGTCACGCTCAACCCGTGTGAGCTCGACGCAGGAGTCATGCAACTCGCTCAAAGGGATATCTTGGCGGTATTCACGATCGACATCACGGATGCCACACGATGCACACGAAGCCAAAGTCCGCTTATTAGACGTACTGTCCACATACGCACTCACACATCGCTGCAAAATATCGTCCGTCACCACCGCGGCGTCAATCTCTTTCACATAACTTTCCCGTACATCCGGATCGGAAATGTCTTCATGTCGGCGGTATCGTGCGATGCCAGTGCTCTCCCATAAGGCGGCGACCGCGATGTTTGGCCATTGCTCGAATCCCGCCAAGTCTTGCGGGGTTGGGAAGGCTGAAGATTTTGGGAGGGTTTCGTTTACGCGCATTCGCCGTTCTAACTCGTCTCGCCTTTCATCTTGACGTATCTGCTGCGCTCCTGCGGCCTCGCCTTCCTTCACCCCGGTGAGATGAAATGATGCGGTGAGATGAAATAATGCGGTGACATGTAATAATGCGGTGAGATGTAATAATGCGGTGAGATGTGATCATGCGGTGAGATGTAACAATGCCGTGAGATGTGATCATGCGGCGAGGTGAGATAATGCGGCGAGATGTGATCATCGGGTTGGGAGCGTCGGTCTCGTTCACCTTGAGCTCGGCTTTCCTTCACCCCGGGTTGGGAGCGTCGGGCTCGTTGGCGACGAGTGTTGGAGCTCCGCCGCAAGGTTCTCGGGGTATAAATCGATGGTGAGGATGAAGTAAGGGAGCTACGACGCTTTCCAGCCAGCCCTCGGCCTTTCATACGCAAGTGTCGCTCAGTCGACAACTGTTCACCGTGCCTCAAGATGCGCTCGGAGATGGTGGATCTGGCGGGGGCGATGTGAACGAAGGTATAGCTGAGAGGTTCGTCTTTAGAAATAAATGTGGCGTTGAGCAGCACGTAGACCCCGCAATCGATGTTGTTATGTTGCTGAGGGGCGTCAACAGCGGTCTGCCTACACCAAGTGACACCCGAGAGGCGTGCAGAATTGTGTGCGGCGAATTCCTCACGCATAAATGTTTCTAGATTGATGAAGCAAATATCCTCGGGATCGTGCACGTTGCACATGGAATCGTACTTGGCGATGCAGCTCCGTGGAACGTCAACCACGAATAATGACCAATGCCCCGGGTCCCCAGGATGGTGGATAGGCACCATGAAGATACTGTATCGCAACACGTTATGTCATACCCCAATGCGCGCTCGGTATTCCAACTGCGCACATTGCGGCTGTACACGGGGGCGGCTTGTGGGTCTATGGCCATGGGCTCCTGAGATCCAGGTGGTGTAATGTCCACGAACGTGTCTCCCACTAGTTGCACCGCGTGCGTCCGATGGTCGGGGTTGAATACTTCCGTTAACTTCGTATAAAACCTAGCCGAGAAATAGTGGATACGTGGGGCCTGGCCAAATGATTGTCGTTGCTTCTCGGCGTGACGTAGGTACGCTAGATACAAATCCACAATTTCGTCATTTAGCATTCGCCCGGGGAGTAAACGGTCCATCGGGCTTGGTGCATGCGCAGGCGACGAGATGCAAGGAACCGTACTCGGAGATGGTAGCGGCGGTGGGGTAGGCGTAGGATTGTCCGTCGTGGTTAAACGCGCAGATCGAGTGGTATCACACCCACCCCTGAAAGCTTGGAATAAAGTAAGCGGTCGTAGAGGACTTAGTGGCTCAACCCGAGCGGAAGTCTTGGACAAGGGTTCGGAACGTGGGGTGGTCGTTTGCAATCGAGACGAATTAGAAGAACGTCGAATAGGAGTCGAAAACTTTCGGCGCGAACGTGGAGTACTGAGGGTGGCAACCGAGGCGGGCGCCTGAAAGATAAAGGGCTCCGCGGCGATGGCCGGAGGGGGCGATACGCCGGCGTCGATGCGCATGGTCACGGCTTGCCGCGCGATCTGCGTGAGTGTTCCACCATCATCGGGGTGGGATATGTCGAGAGGTGGGAGACATAGCACAGGAACGGCGTCAGGTTGATCTAGCCCGGTGGTGACTGAGGCGGCCGCTTGGAGAGAGTTGGGAGTAGCGTCGACCGCCGGAGGAGGAGATATGCCGCCTTCAGTGCGCATCGCCACGGCTTGCTGCGCGAACTGCGTAAGAGTTCCGCCCGCATCGGGGTGGGATATGTCGAAAGGTGGTTGACGTAACACAACCATGGGATCGGGCGGACCAAGCCTGGGGGCGACTGAGGCGGCCGCCTGCATAAAATTGGGAGCAGCGTCGACAGCCGGAGGCGGCAAGAAACCGCCTTCGACGCGCATGGCCACGGCTTGCTGCGCGATCTGCGTAAGTGTTCCGCCATAATCGGGGTAGAAAGAGTCGGCGAGAGGAGGTTGACGCAGCACAACAGCGGGGCCGGGCTGAGCGGGCCCGGAGGCGACGGAGGCGGCTGCTTGAAAGGGGCGAAAGATACCCTCGTCGATAAGCATGGCCACGGCTTCCTGAGCAAGTTGAGTGGTGGGTAGTGGATCGTCGACCTCATGGGCGGAAGGCGGTGCTTGGACAGGGGCATGGTCAGGTCGAAGTATCAGTGCCTCGCGCACACCCGTAGTCGCCACGGCCGCATCGGCGGAGGGAGGAACGGTGGCGGCCGTAGGTAATATACCGTTGTCGAGGAGCATGGCGAAGGCCCGCCGAGCAAGTTGGGTGCAAGGTAGTGGATCGTCGACCTCATGGGCGGAAGGCGGTGCTTGGACAGGGGCATGGTCAGGTCGAAGTATCGGTGCCTCGCGCACACCCGTAGTCGCCACGGCCGCATCGGCGGAGGGAGGAACGGTGGCGGCCGTAGGTAACATACCGTTGTCGAGGAGCATGGCGAAGGCCCGCCGAGCAAGTTGGGTGCAAGGTAGTGGATCGTCGACCTCAGGGGCGGAAGGCGGTGCTTGGACAGGGGCATGGTCAGCTCGGAGTATCGGTGCCTCGCGCACACCCGTAGTCGCCACGGCCGCATCGGCGGAGGGAGGAATGATGGCGGACATATCATGGTCGATGTCCATAGCCACAGCCTGTTGACGAGTTCTTTGTGGGGAACGGGCGCGTCCCATCAACCGTGCACGTTGTCGTTCACGGGACGCGACAATACGGCTTGTACGAGTCCGTTGCAAGTGCTCGCGCCTCCACGACGCGTTCGGTATCCATTGCTGCCCAACACCGGCCGTCGTGGTGAGTGCCACCTGTGCGGGCGTCGTGGAGGAAGGGGTTATCGTGATGGGGACCACGTACTCCATGGGAGCGATGCTCTCGTCGAAGATCGCATCATGAGAAGTAGGATTCGCGGCGGAGTACACCATCAAACATAATAAGGCCCGTATGAGCCGTTTGTTGATCATATTGGCTAAAGTTGCAATGACGCTCCGGATTCCCATCAGGCAGAGTCACCAATCTTCAATTGCCTGTATATCAAAGACACCGAATACCCAATGTTAAGAATGTTGGACCACCGAAAATATGCGGAGCTATTGCCACGGCATGAGAAGATTTACAACATATTTTCGGGAGTCGTCAAGCACGGATGAATACATACTACCATCGAAATCGGCTATTGTGTGAAATATTCTCGCATGTTTTCGAGGATCAAGGCAGGCAGGGGGGGGGCTCCCCCCGTTACTACGGAATGTTTTTGCGAAACGTTATCAACATCGGAAACTTCATTAACGCACAATTTCAGTAGCAATCACGGATTCCGGACTGAGCCCATGGGGCTCCGCCCCACACCCCCTAAGTACCTTTTCTTTTTCCAAACGGAGCCAGGGGGGCTCCGCCCACCCACACCCCCGTAAGTACACTTTTTCCCCCAATCTAAGCCCGGGGCCTCCGCCCCACCCCCCCTAAGTACATTTTTTATTTTCCAGACCGAGCCCATTAACAAAACAATTGTGCATTAGAGGATACCAATCCCCCAAATATCAACCATATGATGAGATATTCCATGAACAAATGACATCCGGAATATGAAATAACGATACTCACGATATCACGGACATGAATATCAAGAAACCGGAACTCACAATATATCCGAGACATGCATCAAGCGTGCATATATCAAAATCTCAAACCGGAATGCACGGTCTTAAATAACGCAGAGCGAATTCATGTTTGCCAGGCACAACATGGTTGGCGACACACCACGAGCGTGATGTGTAGTAGCATGTCCATTTGAATACACACTTTAAAATGTTAGTACGGTTTTACATCTAGGTGTTTCGAGTGTCCCGTTATTTCGCCTAGTTATTCGTAGCTTTCCTACTTTCCTACTTTCCTAACTGTTTGCGGCGCCGTCAAGTGCCTTCTTCAAGCCGTTTGAAACATCCACCGCCAAGGACTTGAGAATCATCTGGTGTCGGGCATCGCATGTGGCAGCGAGGTCCGTGCCCTCCTAGTTTCCTAGTTTTGCGGCGCAGTCAACTGCCTTCTTCGAAACCTTTGAAACATCCACCGCCAAGGATGCGAGAATCTTCTTGTGTTCGGGAGCACATGTTGAGGCGAGGTCCGTGCCGGCTAAGAGGTATTTGACGTACTCCTTGACGCCGAATTCCCAAAACCCCCAGTGCAAAGCCGTGTTCATCGGATTGTACTGCACATCCGGGTTGTAGGAGGCCACACCACGCAAGACCAAGTTCGCGGAGAAAACCACACGAGGCGTGCGATCCGCGTTTGCCACCCCTTGGTGTACCCCACCCACAAGGGCGCCATCGCCCAGCTGCACTTGTGTCTTTCCGCCTACATTGGCAGCGAAGGCGTCGAGGTGCTCCTTGGGGAGCATGAGCGGATACTGCTCCATGAAATCCCTGTCGCTAGCCAACATGGCGGGGCTGATTCCTTGAAGCGTGGACGCGCCCAATCGTTGACACATCTCGTGCATGTATGACTGTATGACCGCAGCCCATCATACATAACCCTCGCCTGGCGCTGGTCGACGACGTCCCCGAATGACATGCCAGACTTTTTCTCTTCACGAGGAGTCAATGCTTTCGTATGGTGCGCATTGCAAGTCGGTTTCAGCACAGAATCCTCGCAGCAGACAGCCAGGCACACGTTTCTGCGCAACGAATCTTATCTCGGGACAAAAATCTCTGCTATTAGGCTTGGAGCAGGCACGGTCCTGGCGCTGCCTGGAAGCTCATCCTCCGCAGTGACGCTGTGCTCACCTGTGCGGTTGTGCTCGTGCGGACCCCTCGCGGTTCACAGATTCGCACACCAAGGACACTTGGGATGATGTTGAGGTGACTTTTCACCTTTTCATATTAAGTGGCAAACTGAGTCACCGTTCACGAATCTTTATTCCTATCTTGCGATCATACCCAACGGTATGGCTACACGTGATTACTGTACGTAGGAAAGCACGTTGTGTCAACGTACTGTTTTCCATGTTTGTGTTGTGGAATGTTGATGTTTATATCCCGCGTACAATGTGCGTGAAGAGGCCGCAGTTCGAAGAACTTAGTTCGCGGCTTGGGATTAAACCCAACGGTCTGGCTGACGGGGCGGGGCGTCTGTGGCGCAGGGCATCCTGCGGAGGCTGCTGTTGGCTGCGGCAAGCTTCGTTTTAGAATTTTCAGAGGGCGTTCCCCACAGTGAATAACGCTTTATTTCTGCTGCACTGCGAGCTGTAATTCGAACTGGTAGGTGGGTGAACTGAGGAAGGGAAAGTGGAACGAGGGGTTGCAGTCTCAGTGGGACATACCCCCACTGAGCTCAGATTGAAATCCTGACAGCTCCGTCTCGGGCGCACACACGGCTGGGCACTGCGCAGTCGAGTGTGCGCCCAAGACTCAACGGCATTCGCTGTGCATAGCATTTTGCAACACTTGCGTAAGATAGGTAAGCCCGCAACATATCACACAGCATAGTAGGGCACGGCAGCCGGCTCCGGGAGTGGCGTCCGGAGATTCGGCAATGCAGAGCACAGAACCGCATATGCATATCACAGCACAACACAACATGTGCATAAGCATATCACAGCACTGCACAACGGAGAAATGCATGTTCATAGCATAACAAAGCACAACATTTGCACATGCATAGCAACGCACAGCACAGCACAGCACAGCAGGGCATCCGGCTCTAGGAGTAGCATCCGCAGGTCAGGCACTGATTGGCACAGAACAGCATATGCAAATCACAACAAAGCTTAGCACGGCATGTTCATATGCATATCAGCACAGCATAGCATTATCACGGCACAGCACAACACAGCTTTTGCATATGCAATGCATAGCATAGCACGACACAGCTTTTGCATATGCAATGCACAGCATATCACAACACAACTTTTGCATATGCGATGCACAGCACAGCAAAACACAGATTTTGCATATGCGATGCACAGCACAACAGAAAACAACATAGCTTTTGCATAGGCATATCACACCCTAGCATAGCATTTGCATAAGCATATCACGACCCAGCATAGCATTTGCATAGGCATATCACAACACAGCGTGACGCAGCATTCGCATATGCATAGCACAGCACAACATAAGCATATGCATCATATGCATGTGCATATGCATGTGCACCGCACAACTTATGCATATGCATATCACAATACAACATATTATATGCATATGCATATGCATATACATGTGCACAACACAACACAACACGGCGCAACATATGCATATGCGTATCACAACACAACATATGCATATCACAACACGGCATATTCTTATCAATTGCATATGCATATTCCGGAGCCGTGAGAGGCCCCCATGACCCTCCAGGCGATAGTGAAGTCGGGCCGGGCGGACCACGCTACCACCTGCAGCCCCGCCCGCGGAGCCCCTAAGAGCTACATTCGGCCCAAAATCGATTTCCACCCATCGCAACCAAGGTTGTCAATCATATCTAAAATCAATCTGATCGTTTGATGATAAGCCTGATTGTCGGATGTGATCGTCGGATCGTCGGATCTGATCATCTGATCATCTGATACATCACTACTAAGCATCCGATAATCAGCTTTTGACTGATTGACACCCTTGATCGCAACCATTCTTTGCATGCTCGGGACATTCGGAGAAATTCGGTATCTCCGATGTATGTGGGGCCTTTGCGGACACGTGAGAGGCTCCCATGACCCCCCAACACGAGGCAGCATCTGTTATGCGTGTCAGTCCTAAGAGGTAGCCTCCGTCATGCGTGTCAGACCTGGGAGGCGGCATCTGTCATACGTGTGTGTCTTGGGAGGCAGTCTTTGTCATGCGTGTGAGTCCTGGGAGGCAGCCTCTATCATGCGTGTGAGTCCTAGGAGGCAGCATCTGTCATGCGGTCATCCTTTAAGAGGTAGCCTTTGTCACGCCGTCTGAGTCATGCAGCCTTTGTAACGCGTCAGTCTGTGGGGAGGCGCCTGCTAATTAAACGTGTTGCCCGGTCTCAGGAGGCAAATCTCTGTCATGCGTGTCAGCCCTGGAGGCGACATTTGTCATACGTGTGTGTCTTGGGAGGCAGCCTTTGTCATGCGTGTGGAGTCCCCGGAGGTAGCTCTGTCAAGTGCGTGTAGTCGTCCTTGGAGGTAGCCTCTGCAACGCGTGTCAGTCCTGGGAGGCAGCCTTTGTTAAACGTGTCAGTCCTAGGAGGCAGCCTCTGTCATGCGTGTTAGTCCAGGGAGACGGCCTTTGTCATGCGTGCGAGTCGTCCTTGGAGATAGCCTCTGCAACGCGTGTTAGTCCTAGGAGGCAGCCTTTGTTAAACGTGTCAGTCCTAGGAGGCAACCTCTATCATGCGTGTTGTCTTGGGAGGCAGCATCTGTCATGCGTGTTAGTCCTAAGAGGTAGCCTCCTTCATGCGTCTGAGTCGTGGGCGGCAGCCTTTGTAACGCGTGTCAGTCCAGGGAGGCAGCCTCTGTTAATTAAACGTGTTAGTCCTAGGAGGCAGCCTCTGTCATGCGTGTCAGTCCTGGGAGGCGGCATCTGTCATACGTGTGTGTCTTGGGAGGCAGTCTTTGTCATGCGTGTGAGTCCTGGGAGGCAGCCTCTATCATGCGTGTGAGTCCTGGGAGGCAGCATCTGTCATGCGTGTTAGTCCTAAGAGGTTGCCTCTATCATGCGTCTTAGTCCTGGGAGGCAGCATTTGTCATGCGTTTGAGTCTTGGGGCCAGCCTCTGTCATGCGTGTCAGTCCTAAAAGGCAGCCTTTGTCACGCGTCTGAGTCGTGGGCGGCAGCCTTTGTAACGCGCGTCAGTCCAGGGAGGCGGCCTCTGTTAATTAAACGTGTCAGTCCTAGGAGGCAACCTCTGTCATGCGTGTCGGTCCTAGGAGGCGACATTTGTCATACGTGTCAATCCTGAGGCAGCATCTGTCATGCTTGTCAGTCCAGGAGGCGCGCCTTTGTCATGCGTGCGTAGTCCTAGGAGGCAGCTTCTATCATGCGTGTTGTCTTGGGAGGCAGCATCTGTCATGCGTGTCCGCCTAAGAGGTTGCCTTTGCCATGCGTGTTGTCCTGGGAGGCAGCATCTGTCATACGTGCGAGTCTTGGGAGGCAGCCTCTGTCATGCGTGTCAGTCCTAAGAGGCAGCCTCTGTCATGCGTCTGAGTCGTGGGCGGCAGCCTCTGTAACGCGTGTCAGTCCAGGGAGGCAGCCTCTATTAATTAAACGTGTCAGTCCTAGGAGGCAGCCTCTGTCATGCGTGTCAATCCTGGGAGGCGGCATCTGTCATACGTGTGTGTCTTGCGATGGACTCCTCCGCTCGTGAAGAAAAAAGGCTGGCATGTCATTCGGGGACGTCGTCGACCAGCGCCAGGCGAGGGTTATGCTGAGCGGTTATGCTTATCGACAGAGCCATCGACAGCGAGAGCGCCATCGACAGCAACCGTCTTTCGTTCTGTTCAGGACGTGTGTCCAATCAGACGCGTCACAATTGCCAACTAATGTGGAATCCGTCACGTCACGTCAAACTGGGATCCGTCAGTCACGCTCATGTTGATTAACGCGTATATCTATGACACATCGGGTTTGGACCAATGAAAACGTGCCACGCAGGCAGCAATTCTGAGCTATATTTGTGATGAAATGCTGATGTGGAAGTAAGGCGGCCACGTGTTCAGAACTGGATTGGTCAAGTGCATTGACGTGTTCCCAATGTTCGGAAGATTCCATTGAATATTGGTGCTGATCAGCACCAATATTCAGAATATTGGGGCCATACAGCCCCAATATTCAAATGAAATATTCCGAAATTGGGAAAATGCCAATGCCCTGACCCAGCCCTGAACACGTGGCATTGACGACTTTGACCCGTAATTAGGTCAAAGCCGACAACGCCTGTGAAATGCTGTGTTGTGCTCTGCCTAAAAATGTTCTAATGCGTGTCAGACAAATACATTATGCAAACAGAACATACACGGCAAAAGCATGGCCGGGATCTCCGCGGTACGCGGTGATGGGCGAGAAAAACCCAAAGCCCCCGGATCCCACACAAGACGTCGGAACGAAAACATACTAGATGAAAACAAACGAATGCGATACACACACGTAAGCGAGTGCATACAAAATGCAGCACACTAGTTGAGCAACAAACACATTGGGCGCATGTGTCACAAGGGGGCATACGCGGATGGCACATGGGGCATATGGCGGGGGGGATCGGGGAATTAGGGAAAATAGACAAGTCATCTGAAAACGTACATTGACATGAGGGGCACACACACGAAAGTGCATATGAAACTAAAATGGTATGCGAGGATGCAGCGAGGATCTCGTAGGCGAGCGTTGAGCGTGGAGTCGGTCGAGGATGAACACAAGCGGAAAGGGGTCGACTTCTAGTTGAAGGTCATCATGCGGTCGAGCATGTAAGCAAAAAGTTAGGCATGCATACACATATCGATGCATACACACTTACGCGCGTCAGTCGCAGAAACATTATGCACAAAGATATTCATAGCAGGCAGGGTCACAGCAGCAGGGTCACAGCAGCAGGGTCACAGCAGCAGGGTCACAGCAGGAGGTGCACGTGAAGATGCAAACAAGAAATGAGCTTGAAATTGCATCAGAACTCCCCTTTGGATTGATTTCGAAGTTCGAAGCGTCGATCTTAGAAATCCAGCTTTCTAGGCATTGATTGGCAGTATCTTTTTTACTATGACAGACGACTGAAAACTTGTGCGATCTTGGAAATCTGTTTTTTGAGTTTCCGATTGGCTAGTATTTCATAATGTGACTCGTGATTGAAAAGACGATCGACTGCGTTGATGACAGACGATCATCGTAGACATCTTCACCGTTCGCTTCGCCGTTCGTTGACGCGACGGTACAGATCACCGTGCGCTGACGCGCCGGTTACAAAACAGCATGAGGTAGGATAGACTGTGATGACATGTCATGACATGACGGCGACAGCGACAGTCGACATTGATGACACACCGATGACGTTGTACTGTAAGCAATATTTGAGCAATATCGCGAGTTGTGATGACGTGGCAGAGTCGAGAAATATTGTTGCGAAGCATATTTCATGACGTGGCTCTCACATGATCCCTTCGATTAATCGAGGGCTGATGTGTCGCAAATATATCATGAAGAGGTGCTAATTAGCCCCAATATCACCTGAGGGAGCGTCAGCGACCTCAGGTGATATTGGGGCTAATTAGCTCCTCTTCATACTATTTATTACGCGCTTACTATTTCGATTCCTAATAAACGAAATTTGCCCCAAAATCGCAATAAACGAACTAATAAACGGTGCGCGCTTAGTAAGTACTGTACTTAGGGTTTTCATCGATCCTGTTGTGGACTTTCCGGGCGGCTGCTAAGAGACCCACTGATACGGCGAGATAAACAGGCGCCGTGAATATATTATCAGTATACAAATAAACACTGCAAAGTTGGACAACAATGCAAGTGTACGGATGAGCGGGTTTGTGAGTGCAGTCTCTGTAAGAAGATCTGCCGAAGCACAACGCTTCCTCACTTTTGTACCATACGTCTCCCATCATCTTAGATGGTACCGCCATTGGGTTGTGAACCCGAGACGTAGGTTGAACGACCAGCATGGTAATAACGACTAGTTCGTTCATGCTGCGCATGCGAGTTCCGCGCATGCTGAAAGCCAAGATGGTTCTTGTTTGTATTCAAGTATCTTTGCTTTGCCATCTTCGAGTTCGACATACGAACGCTCGATGACAGGGATGCCTGATGATATGACATTATCATCTGGCGACATGTACAGTCATCGTCGACCGTATTGACGACTGTCATAAATATATGACGCGACTCAACATGTACAGTCATGGTCGACCATACTGTCGACTGTCATAAATATATGACGCGACCGACTGTCATAACAATATATGACACGACCGACTGTCATGATATGACATGTCTGACAGGTATGACACGTATGACATGTATGACACATATGTCATCGGTCATGACCCTAACAGATCTCCCCTCTTAAAAGAGTTGTGACCTCACAACGGGCATACCTTTGTATATGTCTATGATGTCTTTGTTGTTGTTGCTTCTTGCTGGTACCAGTCTTCTTACACCGATTTGATGAGGCGTCCCTCATGGTGTTTTTAGGTTATTGGGGGGAACTGAGTCCACTTTAGTCCCTCACCTTACAGTTCTTAGGATGTAGCCCACCTTTCTGGAAATCGTATCGTATTTCAGAGTGACGTTTCAAGGTTCAATGAAGAGCGTTTTCGTGATACAGATTGACGCTGGATTACTGATTGATCCACACGTTATCGTGTATGTACTAGACGATTCAAAGCATCCGAAGTGTACGTTACGGATTATTTGCGCTAGCCGTCGACGCCTTTGCGAACGATGATCCCACGAATTAACAATTTCTCATTAATCGAACGATTCTCGGCCTGATATAGTGCACCCAACCCTTCCTCCCCTCCTTCAGCTACTCCGGAGGATCATAGGCGGCAACGGGGAGCCCGTGTTTGTTTCCGGAGTTATTTCACCGGGGGCTTGTATTTAATGCAAAGAGAGTGGCCCTGCTTAACGGGATTGGAATACAGTGCCCCGGTCTGCTCACTCAGATATGGTCCAGTACGCACGCTTTGATGAACATCTATCGCGATGAGTGAGAATGGATTCGCCACGTACTAATGTGAAATTTCTTTAGTTATGTTTGTCAAGCACAACTTAGGATCACAACTCCGTCTACCTCAGTCATGTTCCCGGTAGCTTCGGTTGACTGGCCACAGAATCCGATGACAAACCACGGTCTTGGCAAAGGTAGCATTAGCAGTTTTTCACAGATATTGGTACCCGCATATGCGTATCTGTGTAAGGGTATGATTTATACAAGGCTCACTACACCTTAGCAAGGAAGGATCAATTCCTGCTCCTGTCATATCAATTTGATGCAGGGTAAAAAATGTTAGGGATATAACCCTGCAGTTCTCGGGTTGCAGCCCATTGCACCGAAGGCGCATCGCAGTTCTTGGGATGCAGCCCTGCAGTTCTTGGGATGCCGCCCTGATATATATATACGACCGATGGACGAAAACCTCTTGGGTATATGTTTCCACGGCCTGATTATTATTTGGTCGGCAATTATTGGCAAAAATCATTGGCTATCAGCTTTTGATTTAGAAGCCACAATGTTATAGAAGCTGCGACCTATTGTGATCATATGCGGCAGTTATGCCTTCAGCATACGTAGACAATATGATTATGTGAAACTTATAATCCCACTTAAGTTGCATCATGATAAATTTATCCAGGTGTTAACAAGTGTTCAGGATTTGATAAGGGGTTGACGCCCCACAAGTCAAAGGTCATTGTCTCATAAGGCTCGCCTCAAGTGTGCGGCTTTGGGGATTAGCATCCTGGCGAGGCACAGTCATGATGATTCCTTGTCCATAATGGAGCTGGAAATGAGAATGCTCAAGATATCCGAAGACAGGATTTTGGTTGGCCAGAGTTACTGTCAAGTTGCTTAACCTTGATGGAATGGCATTCGGATACAAGCTGTGCAACCATGCATGTGACTTATGCATTGGTGTATGACTTTGATGAATTGTTTCTTGTAATGAACCTGGAAGGAATTACGGGCAAATAGCTAGAGTGACGGATTTACTCACTCGGCTTTGCTGTTAATGGAATTCGATGCCTGATGGCTCAACTGGCAATCCTTTGCTCAGATGCTTTCTTTAAGACATTGGCAACAACTTGTGTGCCAGCTTCTCAAGATTTGGGGAGAAACCATGGATCAATAATTCATCAATCAAAACACATGTATCAAGGTTGATTCATCAAATCCTTCAACTCTTGAATTTCGACAATCAGCATCTCAGGCTGTTGACGTCAAAGTGATGGTTGAAGCTTACAATATAGCTTATTCACATTTGAAAAACCATCGTTCTCCTATGTCAGTGCCCTTCATTTAATATGATAGAGCCGGAGAAATATGCATCTATGATTTTTTCACAATGAACTTCATGTGTCCGTAAGTCAAATAAGACTTAATTTGATGTTTCAATCGGCATGATGTACCGCGTCATCAACTTTATGGCTGCTATACACAGATGCTGGAACTTTTGATAAGATTTTTAATTTTCCAAGCAAAATCACAATGATGTAAATCAATATGTGGCAGCTGTATGAAAATGAATGAATCTATACTCTTCCTCCCCTCGCAAAAAGAGATGTATCAAACCAATCAGATGGTGTTGGAGAATGTTATTCAATCATTATGTTATGTGAAAAATGAACATTGATTCTCTCTATGTCATATTGGCAATATGCCTGACGATTTTAAATGTGGTAAATGCCAGATGATATCAAATGCAGTTGTTGGGTTGCAGCCCACATACATTTGTCAATTCAGGGTCACTATAGTGTGCCCAACTTAGACAATGTTCTGTAAAATGATTGTCATGATGAACAAAGAAATCAGTACCGAAGTTAACTTTGGTATCGAAGCTAATGGAGAGTCAATCAAGAAGTGTCCGTAATGACGACAACTTACTACGAGTTGTATTTTCGTAGTTGATGGATGGCTGACATGTCATTTATTATGAATAGAACATGGCATTGCCTAGTGATATGTGTATATTCTTCAGCACATGATCACTTATCTCAATGGTGCCCATTTCATTTTTGGGCAAACACTATTCAGAGACTTGTTATGATAAAGAAGTATGAATGATGAATGTGTCATTTCAATCCGATAGAGTTGTGACTTGTTTCATGACTAAAAAACTTCTGTCACTTTCCAGAATGAGGATGAACCGCGCTTGGAAACCATCTGAAGATTGCGATGGTCTGGCTTTTCCCAAGATTTCGTGGCCTATTGATCGGGGTGACAAATTTCTAGACATTCCATAATGAGCTTTCAAAGAGTCATGATTCCTCAATGAAGCATGCGTGTCTTATGTGCCAGAATGATATGAACCACAAGTATGATGTCAATCTATATGTGGATGGTTTATACCATTATATGCTATTCCACAAATAAGATAGTGATGTCAGAATGAAAACTTTGGACAGTTGCAACTCAGTACATACCTGAGTGCATTCAAATCCACTTGTATGCTCAGAATCTGAATCTAATGTACTTGTATATGTACAGGATATAATATATTTTCTATGTAATTCTGGATTCAGGAACTAGAATCAATGAAAAACTCCTTTCCTATTTCAGAGGATGAAACCTTTATTCCCTTAGGTGCAATACCTTATTTTAAGGAATAGTCATTTTTTCAAATATGTCACTTTTATGATGATCAGATTGGTCAACTTTACAGCATAACCATTCCCCTAGCTGAAGGAGATGACTCCCATTGTAGGGCGGTATAATGGCTGTTTTCATGACACATGGAAAACATGAGTAACTCTTGGAGAATGTTGGGATAAACATCCTGGATTGGGTTGTGCTTGATCGCTCCATGCCCAAGAATGACCGAAGAGATTGCTTGTCATTTTTCAGCCATATAGCGTGGAGGCTGCTTAACAACGGTTGGGTCATAAGCTATATAGCTATGTCAGCTATGTCGGAGGCTGAATAGCCATGATTGCACAGACTCTGTCTTTCATGATGAATAGACCTTTGAGAAATGGTGTCTGAAAAATCAATTGACAACAACTCAACCTTTTGGTATGATGGAGAGCTGATGATCTTTATTGCACTACAATTGTTTTATAATGTGCACTAATGAAATGCCTCGTGATATATAATCTCACAGAATAGGCATTGCTCAATGGCGATATGATCAGATATGTAATGATCAATGAAGACAAGATGGT
Organism: Cymbomonas tetramitiformis; assembly: GCA_001247695.2. Taxonomy (NCBI): domain Eukaryota; kingdom Viridiplantae; phylum Chlorophyta; class Pyramimonadophyceae; order Pyramimonadales; family Pyramimonadaceae; genus Cymbomonas; species Cymbomonas tetramitiformis. Next base: position 18,161 of record LGRX02035354.1, read on the forward strand.
TGGTATGGCTCATTCAGTAGGTATAATTACCTCAAAGAGATGCCAATACACGGATACATATCAAGACATAAGGGCAATAGGCTTATTGTATAGCCTTCAAGGGCAGCTAGCACGTATGCTGCATTGGTCAGCTCAATGGCTTTGACCTATCTAGGTGTTGTACTCAGGCCGTAGCCTGCATATTGCATTGAGTAATCTTGACACCTTTAATGATATAATCAGATGATATGTATGAAATATCAGGAATGGTTGCCCTTTTCAATGATCATCGGTGGCAGAGGCTATAGTGCTTGCACCGTGTCAATATACATGCTAGACCAGATGTATACAATGTCTTGGTCTTCAAAATCAAGCTCATGTATATGTATGTCATTGGCTGATGTGTGTGTCAACTTCATGGAGTTCTGCATGGTTTGACTGTATACAGTCAGGCTTACCAAAACAAAAACAATGATGCAACTTACTTGTTTTATTATTTGTCTTTATTATTCATTTGGTTTTTAGTTGTATTTCTAGCTTACCTTCTTCCCCCCTCAAGGAAGTGTATTGCTAGGCGGTTGTCAAGCGCCGTTCAAATACAATAGAGGTCCGACCTCTATGTGATGACGTGGAAGCTTTCTATGAAGCTGGATAGCAGTTCTCGGGTTGCAGCCCATTGCACCAAAGGTACATTACAGTTATTGGGATGCAGCCCGAATCCATGTCATCAGCGTGGGTCATATAGTGCCCAAGCATGTGGTGTATATATATAACACTACCCTCCAGCAGCGAAGTGGCTTGCTATTACCATCATCGTATGCTGTGGGATATCAATATATGATCAGAGAGCATGGATATATATATATATATATATGTACCATGTTTGTCAATATTGGAGAGACTGTGTCTTCTTTAAAATCCTTATGACTAAATGTATAATGGTGCTATATATAGGGTCGCTGCTGAGGCCTGTGTGGCCGACGCTCCGGGCGAGATGGCGCCCAGCGATGGGACGCCTCGCCACACGCAGACAAGGGGCGCCGCCCTTGTGCTCGTGTCGCTACAGGGTGAGCACGAGAGGTGCTCGCCCGCGCCCTTCCCCACGGCGCCATGAGAAAGCGTCCAGGCGTGGACCGCTTTTCTTTTGGGGGGGAAGAGAGCGCGCCGCGGGTGGCACACGATGACCACCGCGAGCGCGCCGAGCGTACCGCCACGAGGCAGCCGGATAGATGGCCGCTGTCTCGGGCCGCGTGACGCGCAGCTGCCCCACCAGGCACGCCATACCCATGGTGCCTAGGGGTGGCGCGCAGCGTGTGCACGGCGACCGGGCGCCATCGAGGCTCTTCGGAGAGGAGATGAGCGGGCCTGGGAGCGTCACACCGCACACGCGTGCCCCGGCGACGAGCGCGGAGCGCAGCACCCACGTGAGGGTCGCTGCTGAGGCCTGTGTGGCCGACGCTCCGGGCGAGATGGCGCCCAGCGATGGGACGCCTCGCCACACGCAGACAAGGGGCGCCGCCCTTGTGCTCGTGTCGCTACAGGGTGAGCACGAGAGGTGCTCGCCCGCGCCCTTCCCCAAGGCACCAGGAGAAAGCGTCCAGGCGTGGACCGCTTTTATCTTGGGGAGGGGGGGAAAGAGCGCGCCGCGGGTAGCACACGATGACCACCGCGAGCGCGCCGAGCGCACCGCCACGAGGCAGCCGGATAGATGGCCGCTGTCTCAGGCCGCGTGACGCGCAGCTGCCCCACCAGGCACGCCATACTCATGGTGCCTAGGGGTGGCGCGCAGCGTGTGCACGGCGACCGGGCGCCATCGAGGCTCTTCGGAGAGGAGATGAGCGGGCCTGGGAGCGTCACACCGCACACGCGTGCCCGGCGACGAGCGCGGAGCGCAGCACCCACGTGAGGGTCGCTGCTGAGGCCTGTGTGGCCGACGCTCCGGGCGAGATGGCGCCCAGCGATGGGACGCCTCGCCACACGCAGACAAGGGGCGCCGCCTGTTTGGCGTTAGGATACTAAATGGCATCATAAGAGCATGCTACCGGCACAATATCCGCATAATGTGCATGGCATGCTAAAGGGGTACTAACGTCATATGACTTGTATGACATAAGCTATAAGACCCAAAAATAGCGAAAAAAACAAAAAAAACAAAAATTTGGCAGGGAAATGGGCAAGTTGAAGGGAACACACCCCTCCAAGCAAAATGTTGGTTTTGTTTTTTTTGCCATAGATATGAGGCATTTTGTGCGCACGATTTTTTCAAAATGCGCAGGAGCAAAAAAATAAATATAAACAAAAGAAATAAAATGAAAAGTTCTCACCGCACCGCACCGCACCGCACCGTCGCGTCGCGTGTCCGAGACAGACCGACCGCGACCTGCGCCGACCTGCGCTGGTCACTCGAGCGCGACAGCCGCGACGCGACAGGGACAGCGACAGCCGAACGACAGCGACATTGATTCACGATACTCATACTGATACTCATTGTCATACTATCCGATACTCATACAGATACTGTGACACAGGTGACACGCGACAGTCGACTGCGACTCGAGTGATGCGGGATGCCGCTGCCGATGCCGCGAGCCCGCGACGACCAGTTCGAGTTGAATATTCAAGCGAAGGGGAAGGTGAACGTTGAAGTGGAATACACTCAACACGGTGTCCATCGAACTACAATAAAGAAACGTTAAGTATTCACAAGTCAAAGGCAGCGGTGAACGCAGAGTTATCGGGTAGTGGGTGCTGTTTTATGTTTGTTCTTGGTATCATAAAAATACTGCACTACGCTACATATTCATAGTGAATGCGAGTGCTACTGTAATTTTTCTGCGCGCATGTCGGTGTGCTTAGCATCGAATTGAGGGGTGAACGAGAAGTAAGTTCTCGCTAGTCGTATGAACTAGATGAAGTTGGTTAAATTCCAACTCACCCCACTTGGCCTTCTTATTTTCCTTTGCTACTCTTATATTTCATCTTATGATATTTTTGCGCTTTGCTATCCATTGGTTTTGAGTTGCGCGTTGTTTTTCAGATCGGCTGAAAATGAGCGAGTGGAAAGAACTAATTGTCAGCCCATGACCAACACCAAGACCTAAGGTGTGTGCGCTATCTTTCCTAGGTTGGTACATAAGAATTTGCGCGTTTGTGTTATGTGCTTGCTTTACTAAGCGTGGGTTTCTTTGTTGCGCTTTATTTTTCAGATCGGTTGAAAAGGAGCGAGTAGAGAAAGCAAATTTTCAGCCCATGACCAACGCCAAGACTTAACCCCTCTTCCGGTATGTGCTTCGAAAACGAAGCATCGAAAATCCTGTACTCAATTTTGATTTGATAAGGCATTTGACCTCCGATCACAATTTTGAAAACAGATCTGAAAACGTCGCATCAAGGCGCATTCAAACATGTGTATGGAAATTGTGAAGAAGCAACATTTTGCATAAAATTCCAAGTTAAATGAAAACCGACACATACAAGTTAGTTTCATTTAAGCTATACAAGCCCTAATGATGTAACAACCCTCGATTTGACCGTGGACCTAGAATATGAACTTTATAGGGTTTATGGAGCCGACATTAGGGTCAATATTAGGGTTTATTGTTGGGAATATGTTGAGCAGATGTAACAATCTCAATTTGTAACTTGACACTGAAACGCTTTGTGCATGTTTACAACAATATGTTATGCACGGTGCAGCGCGATGCGCCTCGCCGAGACGTTTCCGGCGGTATGTTTAAAGTTCGAATTGGACCACGGACACGAGAGATATTCAAAGAAAGGCGGGCAACACCATAATGGCAACATCGACTTACCGGAAGAGGGGTTAAGGTAAAAGCTATACCCTTTCTAAGTTAGAACCTAAGCTGTTGTGCTTTTGTGTGAAGTTTCTCACTTGACTAAGTGTTGGTTTATTGTTCAACTTGCTTTTTCAGATCGAATGAGAATGGGCGAGTGGAAAATCTCGGAAGGTTTTACTCCAAGACCAACGCCGAGATTTCTCGCTTGTTGCACGTTGTTTTAAAGAGATTAGGTTGATTCCCTAGAGGCAATTTTCGGACTAGAGCCTTGTTTTGAGCGAATTAGGCTACGAATGGGGCAGCCCTACTTACGATTGGATTGTATTGTGGATAGTAAAAATATTAACGTTTCTAGACTTGTCAAAGTGCATTCAACCACGCATATGCTTTGTTGTGCATCACGCTTGTTTATCACACCTGTTGTGCATCACACTCACCAATCTCAATGTATCTCGCACCTCACAATGCATATGCCTTCGCATCAAGCTTCCCCCGATATGAATACTCGCAACGTTTGCGTTTGACTGCTTGTGCAGTTATGGCATAGTTAGTATGCGTTTAGTATGCGCCCTAACACACTAAAGCTATGCTAAAACCAACGTTAGTATGCCTTTACTATGTCCCAGATAGCATGTCGTTAGGACGCCTTTAGGGTGTCGGTGTTAGTATGTCCTAACGTCGTCCTATTAACATCATAATGGCATCCTAACGCCAGTTATAGTGCATGTGTTAGTATGTCCTAACGTCGTCCTACGAGCATCATAATGGCATCCTAACGCCTGTTAATATGCATATGTTAGTATGTCCTAACGTCGTCCTATGAACATCATAACGGCATCCTAAAACCAGTTAAGATGCATGTGTTAGGGGCGTCCTAACGGCATCATATGCACGTACTAACGGGTCGTTAAGACGTATGGCGTTAGTATGCCGTTAATATCTAGTCTCACGTAGTAGGTACCGTAACGGTATCCTAACCGCATACTAGCGGCATACTAACTTGACTACATATACTGCTGTTAGTATGCCTTTAGTACACCTTTAGTACACATACTACAATTTCCTAGGACCGTAGGGCATCTGAGAGAAGCAGTACAAGACAGGGCCAAGTCACAGACGGAACTCAGCACACCATTTATGAACGAGATTATCCTTACAGTGATTGCTACTTAGAGCGAAGCACTGAAAGGTGAAGCCAGGGACGGACTTATCCGTACTGGTAAGCTTGGAAGTGCGGAGTGAAAAGAGCTTTCACACCGGCATCTCCTCACCACCGGGAAGATAGCAACGGAGTCCAGTACTGACCGTCAGAAGCAGCAGAGGGCAGAGAGGCATACCCAGAGAGCGATACGGGTGAGCCAGCACTTCACAGAGCTGGAAGAAGAGGAAGGGGCTGCCAGAGGCCAGCCTGAGGTCCAAGCACCAGTGCAACCTCAGGTCCAAGCCCAAGCACCAGTGCAACCTCAGGTCCAAGCCCAGGAGCCGTTGGTAATATTCGAGGAGGAAATGGAGTACACTGACTCCACGCGCGTCAACCTTGGTACGCTGCCCATCTACACGGGCACCAAGGAGGAAGACCGTCCCAAGTTCCTGAGGGAGTTCGCCAACATGTGCGAGAATTTTGTGCGGCAACACAACGCCAACATCAGAAGGAGGCTCAGGTCCGCGGCTGGCACGCTCACCGATGCGCAGATCAAGACCCTGAGAGAGACACCTCCTGACTTTGAGTATCTGTGGGATATCATCCCTGCATGTCTGGCTGGCGAGAATTCGCAAACTCTCAGCTGGTGGCGTGAGAATTATGAGAAAGGGGGTGTAGTGGCCTCCAACATGGACCGAGTCCTCAAAGACACTAGTGAACATGGCCCACTCGAGGGTACCATCCCGTGTGCTAGGCCCCCTTTTAATGAAATGAACACTGGTACCACGTGGGTGATAGCGAGGCCAGTGACGAACCAAGACGCCCAAGGGGAGGTTTCCAACGACTATCTGACTGATGGAACTTCGCTGAAAGGCTTGACGGGACATGATGGCACCCGTGACACTCAGTACTTCTACGCGCTCAGGGGTTTTATCGCTGCCCTTGACAATAAGTTTATGATGAAAGGAACGCAAGAGAAAGTGGATCTGTTGACACAGAAGCCACAGGAGGTGGGGCAGGATGGGCTGACGTACATGAAGATGTGTCAACGCAGGGAGATGCAGCTCAACACTGGTAAGATGCTGAGCGACGAGGAGCTGCGCACCTTCATCGAGGACTGCGTGGAAAACCTGCGCATCAAGATCTTCCAGACACGGGTGAAGGAGCAACTGAGGGCACAGTTCCCGCCACCCAATCGGGTAACCTGGAAGGACCTGGAGTCCATCATCGAGGTTCAGGACAAGCTCAAGGGAGACGCGGAGTCCTGGATTCTCACCTTCCTGCAGGAGATTACCAGGCGGTGTGGCTGCCAGTACTCTACATATGAGGCTCGTCAACATGGCCTCGACCTCAAGGCGATAAGGAACTCGATCAAGAAGATTGAGTCCGTTGGGGAAGGGCAGCCAGGCGAGCTAGAGAGCAGCAAGAAGGCGGAGACACCACCTTCCAAGAAGATGAAAAAGGAGGTGAATGTTGCCGAAAGAGCTAAGAAGCCTTCCTACAACAAGACGCCGCCGCCAGCGGAGGGCACTCGTACGAACGACAAGCCCAAGTGCTTACGCTGCTTCGGAGGGGGGTGGTACGAGTCCGATCCCGAGCAGTGCAGGAGCGGCTATAAACACGTCAAGATGCCTGCCGGGTTCCACGAGAGCAGACTCGGTTCCAGCAAGTGGTGGGACGCGGAGAATGCTGCCTTGCGCATGTACAACCTGAAGAACCGCTTCAAGAACTCTGATTGGGGCATCCTGGTGACGGACTGGCAGCAGCTGCCCAACGACGAGAAAGACAAGTACCGGGCCAAGCAGACACCAGAGGACAAGCAGAAGGGCGCCACTGGCAACCCTGAAGCGTTGAAGGCTGAGTACCAGGGCATGGTGGCTGCCCGGAAGACTGCCAGTCGTGCTGGCAGTGTGAGGTCGCAGGTACTGTCTGAAGACGAGGGCTCCGATGAGGAGCCAGTCGCAGCGCGCGTCGCGGAGAGAGAGACGTACATCGCCGACACACATGTGCACCACCGTGGCAGCGCAGGGGCAGGAGCGCCATCTGGCTCTCCAACCAACTTACTCTCAGCAATGGCCGAGGAGATGGGTGAAGAGGCACTCTCGAGCGCACTCGACACCCTGGGCTTGGGGGAACTCCCCGAGATGCCGAGCAAGGGTGCTGAGTCCGAGCTCATAGCAGCACCGGCGGTAGCACTGGGCAGCACGCAGCGCATGAGGGGCTTCCCGGTGAAGACACCCGAGGAATATGAGGCCGACGCACAGGTGCCCATGGCGCCTGCGGCGGACGAGATGCAGAGAAAGGTGCAGCTCATGGCCTCCGTGATCAAAAGTCTTGGAGCGGCTTTCCGTAAACTAGCTGCTGGACTCGTGGCAGAGGGTCGGATAACAGCTCCCAGGGGTGTGGAAACCTTGGTAGAGCTAGCTGAGACCGATCAGCTCCCCATGGCAACAGCCTTAGCGGCAGACCGACAGGGCAGCGGCGAAGACAATGGTGACGACAGCGACGAGGATGACGACTGCCCAGGTATGGAGTCCGGCGACGACAGCGATGAGGAGGAGATTCCTCTGGACGAGATGCCGGAGGACATGGTGGAGCAGCCCAGGAAAGGGAGGACCACGGTGCGCGTCACTGCTGCAGCGGCCACAGTCCAGGAGAGCTTCGGGGTGAGGGATTTCAGCGAGAAGGGCGAGCTACACGCAGGGACGATGGAAGCCAAAGCATACGAACTGTTGAAGAAGAAGATGCTCAGTGGCCTTACGGAGGAGCAGCTCACCGCCATGGCGCAGGTCCAGCCTGTGTGCAAGCTTCTCAACGAGACCCTGGCACAAGGGATGGCTCTGGTGGCCTCTGGGGGCCTGCTCATGTTGTACAAAGCGCTACTTCTGGACACTGGAGCTAATTGCAACATCATCCCCATCATAACGGTCAACAGGCTTGGCTTGACCATCTTCGATGCAGAGACAGGGGCCAGAGTGGCCAGGTGTGATGGCAGCCCTGCAGAGTTCACCAAGTACTGCTACGTGGATGTGGTCCTCGCTGCGGGCACACCATACATGACTCTGCATCGGCTCCATGCCTTTGTCACATACACCAACGACACCACGTGGGACTTCTTGGTGGGCACGGGACCCCTGAAGAATGCACTCAAGCTGACCATCGACCTCTACCGAGGCATCGCCACCTCTGAGGCCGCGGTGTCACTGGGCATGAGGGAGAAGGTCACGCTGCCGTTGATCGAGCTGACGCCGCCCGCTGATGCTAGGAGTAAGCGGAACGAAGACCCCAGGGTGTGCCTGGCGACTGAGATCTTCGACGACGGGGCTACGCCAGAACGCACTCGTGCCCCCATCTTTGAAAGCTGTGCTCCACTTCCACGCGAGGCGGCGTCTCCAGACACAAGGGGAGAGGACCGGCTGGCCCTCTCAGGAGAAAGGTGTGCACCTGCACCGTGTGCATTCTCACGAAACCACCCCGAGCTGGTGGACCTCCTGGCATCATTCCTAGAGGAGCTCAGATTGAAAAGGTTCAACCAGGAGGAAAGGGAGAGGCTCGATGCGCGTTGTCAGGCCATGGTGGAGGCGGGCTTCTTGCAGCCCAGTGCACTGATGCGGGTCGAACTCACTGGGCGGGTCAACTTGCACGCCGAGAACTCAACGTTCGAGCCACCTGCGCCCGGTACGTCCATAACGGGTCAGATGTTGGGCCTGCTACAAGCGACATCACGCAGTCAGCGGGAAGCCAACGTGGCGACCAGAAGCGAGTGGTCCAGTGCTGAAGAGCCAGCCGAGATGGAGCCCGTCACGCCAGCCAGCCTGGCCACGACTCAGGCAGATCCTCGCTATCCAGACCTCACGCAGGAGCAAGAGGCTGAGAGTGAAGCTGACTACAAGTTGGCCAGTGTACAGCCGTGGGAGGGCATGGCAGTGAACCCGTGGGATCATCAGGACAAGGAGAGCAGCTGGTCTCAGCAGCGCCTGTACATCGACCGCACGGGCTACGCTCGCTTGTGCACACTCTGTGAAGATGGCAATGGAAGCGAAGTGGACGCAGGATTTGTACAGGTCAAGTTCCCGCGCTGTGGAGAATGGAAAACCATCTTGGAGACGGAGCTGCTGTGGCCCGACTTCACGCTGGTGGATCAGAAGGTTGACAAGGAGACGAAGGTACCCGCAGAGACCTGGACAGCGAGGGCAAGTCACAGAAAGGACAGCGATCAGGTCCCGCTTCCTGACTGTGGTGCCCATTGGGAAGCTGGGAGGTACACAATGGCGAGTGTCCAGGAGGCCCTCAACGCCAACCAGATTTACCCAGGGGTCGTGACGGGCAAGCTCATGTGGGACAAGGTGGCACGCCAGTTCTGCGTGCTCAGCGAGCACACTCGCGCCCAGTGGGATCTCATGGAGCGCATGGTGCGTCACACCATGGATGGGGCCGCCAACGTGAGCCCCATGGGGAAAGTAACTGGCGAGTTCCAGCTGCCCTTCTACTACGAGAAGGATCAGCGTTGGCAATACCAGCACCTGAAGTACGTGCAGCGAGTGGACATCAATGACCTTCGAGCTCGCCTGAAGGCGAAGTATGATGAGGAGGTGGCTGGTGTGGAGAACCTGAACGTGAAGGCTATCCCTCAACTCACGCTGTCGGACGCAGCTGGCAAGGTGGGGAAGTTCTACCCAGTGACCGATGGAGAAGGAGGAGACTGTGAGGTGTTCAGCACAAACGCCGCCGCCGTGGAGTACCTACACTTGGGGGACAACGCCAGAGTAATGCTTGGTGCATGCAAGACGGAGGAGCAGGCGCGTGACGCGCTGAACACCTATGAGTCCAGGAGGGATCCGCCAGCACGCACACGCAAGTCTCCCAGGACGCAGAAGGTGGTCAGAGGAGATGAGGCAGGGCCATCTGGCTCCACGCCGCCGCCATCCTCAGCTCCGCTGCGCCTGAAGCATCAAACCTGGCCCAAGGGAGTTTTCGACCCTGCGAAGCTGGAATATCACCCATCGGTGTTCCAGGGCACTTACGAGCCAGAGTCACCCACCCGCAGCGAGAACACCACTGGAGAAGCTCGCTGGCTGGATCCGGAGGGGATCTCAGAGTTCACGGCGTTGCACGGGCAGACAGTGTTCCTCGTCCAATACCGTTGTTTCAAGGGCAAGATCGAGTTCCAGCTTGGGAAGCCCTATGCACAACGAGGGAAGGGAGTGCACACGTGCCAGCTCAGCAACAAGACACTGCACAAGTACTCCTCCTCCGCAGGGGTAGGGCAGCGGGGAGAGTGTTTGCCTCTGGGTGGGCAGTCGAAAGGCTGCACGGGTGGACTCCTGGGCACCATACAGAAGCACGTGGAGCACCTTGGCGAGAGCACACGACTGGTGGAGATAGCCGAGAGCCACTTGAGGGATGGTCCACGGCGAGGCACTCTGCGTGTGTTCAAAACCCGGGCCAACTCCCAGTCCAAGGCCGTTTACTACCTCTTTGAAGACCACTGCTATTACCGTGAGCGGGGGTCCGGCGAGATGGTGTTCACCTTGGAGTACCTCTCCTAAGAAGAACCTACGCCGGCCACGAGAGGCGAGTGAGCCATCCGACAGCGAGGGGGGTATGGAAATCGACGAGGAGACGCTGTCAGAGCTCAAACGTCTGCAAAAGGCACGGGTAAGTTCCCTCGGGAAAAAATCATCCTCACGGGATAAAGGACCCCCCGCATATGGCGTTGGGGGAAACAGCCCAAGAACATGCAACCTGACTACTAAGCTTAGGCATCGGCTCCGAAATCGGGCACAAGACAAAAAGTGGAGCCACACCACCTGCATCACAGAACCAGTTGTGCAAACACAGCTCAAGAGGAAGGGGAATCAGCAGAATAAGTACTGGTGGGACTCCTGTATGCATCGCAGGCCAAGGCAGACGAGAGGAAAAAGCTGGAACAGCTGGCGGAGCCGCGCTCTCACCGAAGCCAACGCTCGAGAGGCTAGTAGAAATAGCCTGGCAGAAGCCACATCCTGTGTAGGCCCCTCCGGTTTTGAAGCTAGAAAAAGCCCTGGATACCAGAAAATCCTGGTCATCGAACAAATACTTGAATTAAAAAGTAACCCTGCTGAATCTGAACCTATTGTTGGTAGTAGAACATCGTGCCTGTACCCCTGCACTGTGCTGATCGGAACCCAGGCTGCAGAGCTCACGGCTAGATACGGGTATAACAGGGTCTGCAACACCATATGCATCAACTGCCACCACACTGCTGACACGGTGGCAGCATCAAACTTAATACAACATAGGGAAAGGGCAGGCACACCCGGCACAAGAGCTGCAGAGTATCACATAAAACATACAACAATATTAAGCAGCTGTAGTAACCGAACAAGCGAAATGAAGGAATGGGAGCAATGGGAACGGGAGCAGAAAAAGCTTGCAACAAAAGAGGCAAGAAGGTGCATTAAAGAGCACGAGGCAAACCGAAAACAGAAAACAAGAATGAAAATGAGAGAAAGATACTGGGGCAACATAAAGCACTACCACAAACTGATTTACAAAAAAGAGATAGAAAATGGTGCAGCACCAGCTGCAGCAATACAAGCAATAGAAACGACACAAGGGGAACTAGTAGTAGGGCACCAAAAAGTAGCACAGGCAATGGGTGAACACATAGCGAAGTCGGAGCCATACAAAATGAGGGAACCAGAGAAAGGACTTAAAAGTACGCCACCCTGGCTTGACGAGAGGTACAAGAACTACATGAAGGAAAATCAATGCACAAGGCCGGACCAAACAAAGGTAAACCTGAGGGTTGACAAAGAAGCCTACCGGCAAGCGGTGAAGAAAATGAAAACTAACAAAGCGGCCGGGCCCATGGGAATACAAAATGAGATATTAAAACAGATGCCGGATAGATTCCATGACCAACTGTGTGAACTCATGGAGCTAATGTGGGAACACAGACACACCCCCCTACCATGGAAAAAAGGCTACTTCTGCTTCCACCACAAACAGGGCGAGGTAACGAAGCAGAAAAACTACAGACCTATAGCACTACTGGATTGCCTGTTCAAATTATATACCACAGTACTCACAAAAATGCTGGCCGACTTCTGTGAAATAAACGGCATGCTCTCGGAAGCACAGGAGGGCTCAAGGGAAAACCACAACACAATGAAGCAACTCACCAGGGTAACTAATGCTATTGAAGACGCCAACCTCTCCAAAAGAAACGTACATGCAACCTACGTGGATTTTGAAAATGCGTACGGGTCAGTTGACCACAAAAGACTTATTATGACACTAAAACACCTAGGGGTGCCACCACAACTTACTGAAGCCGTTAGGGATATACTGGGCGAAAATGAGGAGGACTCCATGCAAATGAGAGCAAAGGTAGGGGACCAAGTCTCGGAAGAAGTGCCAATAAGAAGAGGAATTCTGCAAGGAGACAGCATGAGCCCACTACTATTCATACTATACCTGGAACCTCTCCTAAGATGGCTAGAGGTAGGGGACCACGGGTACCAGCACAAGTATGCGACCGACAAGGGGCTCAGAGGGGAGCTGAGAACCTCCTCGGGGGCGTTTGTGGACGACCTAATTATACTAACCAAACTAATGACAGGGATGGAACAACAGCTGGAGAAACTCTCGGCATTCGGAGACTGGAGTGGACTCAGAATAAACGAGGATAAAACAAAGATAACAGGGGTGGAACATGGCAACAAAAATGTGAAAGAAGGTAGACACCAAGGGGTGAAATGCGGAAGTCGAACACTAAAGGTCCTCAAAGCTGGAGACACCTACAAATACCTGGGGGTCCTTCTCAATATGCTGGGGACATGGAAGGAGGAAAAAAGAAAGTCACTACAGGAGCTCAAGCGAAGAATAGACGCACTACTGGCCACCCCCCTCACACAAAGACAAAAAGAGTACTCCCTGAAGTCGGCCATACTAGGAAAATTCAAATACGGGCTCCCCCTCGGGATATACACACAGGGTGAAATACAGCAGGCTGAAAACCAGCTGGGGGCCGCGATGAAAAGAATATACGGGCTTCCGGCGAATGGCACACCTAATGAACTAAACACGGAGGAAAAAGAGGAATATGGACTGGGACTCCAGTCCCTACAGGCAATATATGCACAGGAGGTCTACACGGGATTGGCAGGGGCTGTTCAAAGCGAGGAAGACAAGGGAGTCCAAATGGGATATGGCAAAAGGGAGAGAAACCTCCTAACCAGACAAAGAATGTCGCAAGTCAGCAGGTCCACAGCCGGACTACTGGAAAAACACTTCGAAGAAAGAGGACACAGCAGCACAAGGAGCAAGCTAAAAATGGGACTACAAACACAAACAAACACACTGAGAAAAATGAACGCTCTGAATGAATATGGGATACACGTAAAAGGGGTAGGGAGCCATATGCAGGAACTGGCTAAAGAAACACTACCTATAATGAGACAGCTGGGAAAGGCCAAAAGGGTATACACAAACGCGGAGATGGAGGGCACCACCAGAACAACCAAGCACCTCAGGAGAATGGACACAGAATACAGAGACCCACAGTTGCAACCTGCGACGACAGGCTCTGAAAAAATGGGGGCAGTAAATGTAATACAGGAAACGAAAACTCAGCAAGCTACTAAGCAAATAAATTTTACCAAAATGCTCACACTATTCAGAAATTACCCGGACCTTAAAAACCTAACCACAGCAGATGGGAAAAGTGCTATACCAATAAAAACACTAAAGGCAACAGGTGGAAGAAAACACGACAACACGACGGCAACCAAAATAGCACAAGGCATGATGCACTTATACCCATACATTTGCGAGGCACAGCCCAACGACATTAAGAAACCAGGGGACCACTGGGACCATGTGTGGAACAGAAGGTTAAAACCAGAATACACACAGAAAAGGAAAACAGGAGAGCTAGAGAGGTACACCAAAAGTACGGTAAGCATGGAAAACATAAGCGACTGGCCGGCGCAAATAAAGGCACTACATGAGGCTGGAAATAGCCTGAAGGACATATTACAACTACTGTCCATGTACCCGCTAGCTAACCAAACAAAACACTTCGAACAGACAGATGTGGAATGGACGGAACAGGAGAAGGAAACTCTGGGCATAGAAACTAACCAGGAGAAGGAGGAAGATGATGTAATGACTACAAGAAACCCACGGGGAAGAACAAAGAGGAAGACAGAGCAACGAGACAGAGACCAATGGTCAACACAAGAGGACCAAATGGACACGTTAGAACAAGAGGGAACTTATACACCCGCCAGGATACTGGCAAGTAGACAGTACCTGCAAAACTACACTGATGCGACTTCGAAAGTAACACAGTACGAAATACGGTGGACCAACAGCGAAGGAAGGGAACAAACGACGTGGAGCACAGAAGAAACAGTAAGAACACACCTGCTCAAACACAACCCCTCCTCAGACCACGAATGGCAGAACCTTGTGGAGGAATGGGAGAATGACAAGAGAAACAAACAGACCAAACGAGAACCCGTTGAAGAAATCCTGGCAGGACAACCAAACGGTGAACAGAGATACTGGAAACATGTAACACACCTGGAAATATGCACAAGGGAAACGAACCCGGACCAAGACATTAGGCACATTCCAGGAACAAAAGACAGGCAACTACGCACGGAAGGTGACACCACCTACTGCTACGAACCGGATGGGGGCCTTATAGGCACACTGAGCACAGTAAAGGTTAGAGAATTATACGACAGATATGCCGAGGCGGTGGGGGACAGTACGGCACGACGACCAACAGGAAAACAACTGGCCAAAAGACTGAAACTAAGTGTAGAACGCAAAATACAAGTCAACACCTTCGAGGAGGAAATTGCACAATTACTGATAAGATACTCTAGTAAAGCAGAATTGAAACACAGAAAACGGAACCTTCAAAACCACTGGACCTTCCCCCCGGAAATGATGGAGGCGGTGCACACAGCCATGGGAGTCCAAACAGAGGTGTTCGCCTCGCCACTCAATGTACACAAAAACACTAAAACATACTACTCACATTACCCAAGAGACTCGGTATTTGGGGCTGTAGGCTCGGCATGGGAAGAGCAATGGGAGAAACTAGGGTCATACCAATTCAACCCGGAATATACAGCAGGGGACCTCTACAAGGCACTGAAAAAGGCAATTAACTCCACAAAAACAGCAGAACCCGTCCTGAGGCCTGTGTGGCCGACGCTCCGGGCGAGATGGCGCCCAGCGATGGGACGCCTCGCCACACGCAGACAAGGGGCGCCGCCCTTGTGCTCGCGTCGCTATAGGGTGAGCACGAGAGGTGCTCGCCCGCGCCCTTCCCCACGGCGCCAGGAGAAAGCGTCCAGGCGTGGACCGCTTTATCTTGGGGGGGGGGGGAAGAGCGCGCCGCGGGTAGCACACGATGACCACCGCGGGCGCGCCGCGCGCACCGCCACGAGGCAGCCGGATAGATGGCCACTGTCTCAGGCCGCGTGACGCGCAGCTGCCCCACCAGGCACGTCATACTCATGGTGCCTAGGGGTGACGCGCAGTGTGTGCACGGCGACCGGGCGCCATCGAGGCTCTTCGGAGAGGAGACGAGCGGGCCTGGGAGCGTCACACCGCACATGGGAGCGTCACACCGCACACGCGTGCCCCGGCGACGAGCGCGGAGCGCAGCACCCACGTGAGGGTCGCTGCTGAGGCCTGTGTGGCCGACGCTCCGGGCGAGATGGCGCTTAGCGATGGGACGCCTCGCCACACGCAGACAAGGGGCGCCGCCCTTGTGCTCGTGTCGCTACAGGGTGAGCACGAGAGGTGCTCGCCCGCGCCCTTCCCCAAGGCACCAGGAGAAAGCGTCCAGGCGTGGACCGCTTTTATCTTGGGGAGGGGGGGAAAGAGCGCGCCGCGGGTAGCACACGATGACCACCGCGAGCGCGCCGAGCGCACCGCCACGAGGCAGCCGGATAGATGGCCGCTGTCTCAGGCCGCGTGACGCGCAGCTGCCCCACCAGGCACGCCATACTCATGGTGCCTAGGGGTGGCGCGCAGTGTGTGCACGGCGACCGGGCGCCATCGAGGCTCTTCGGAGAGGAGACGGGCGGGCCTGGGAGCGTCACACCGCACACGCGTGCCCCGGCGACGAGCGCGGAGCGCAGCACCCACGTGAGGGTCGCTGCTGAGGCCTGTGTGGCCGACGCTCCGGGCGAGATGGCGCCCAGCGATGGGACGCCTCGCCACACGCAGACAAGGGGCGCCGCCCTTGTGCTCGTGTCGCTACAGGGTGAGCACGAGAGGTGCTCGCCCGCGCCCTTCCCCAAGGCACCAGGAGAAAGCGTCCAGGCGTGGACCGCTTTTATCTTGGGGAGGGGGGGAAAGAGCGCGCCGCGGGTAGCACACGATGACCACCGCGAGCGCGCCGAGCGCACCGCCACGAGGCAGCCGGATAGATGGCCGCTGTCTCAGGCCGCGTGACGCGCAGCTGCCCCACCAGGCACGCCATACTCATGGTGCCTAGGGGTGGCGCGCAGCGTGTGCATGGCGACCGGGCGCCATCGAGGCTCTTCGGAGAGGAGACGAGCGGGCCTGGGAGCGTCACACCGCACACGCGTGCCCCGGCGACGAGCGCGGAGCGCAGCACCCACGTGAGGGTCGCTGCTGAGGCCTGTGTGGCCGACGCTCCGGGCGAGATGGCGCCCGGCGATGGGACGCCTCGCCACACGCAGACAAGGGGCGCCGCCCTTGTGCTCGTGTCGCTATAGGGTGAGCACGAGAGGTGCTCGCCCGCGCCCTTCCCCACGGCGCCATGAGAAAGCGTCCAGGCGTGGACCGCTTTTCTTTTGGGGGGGAGAGAGCGCGCCGCGGGTAGCACACGATGACCACGGCGAGCGCGCCGAGCGCACCGCCACGAGGCAGCCGGATAGATGGCCGCTGTCTCAGGCCGCGTGACGCGCAGCTGCCCCACCAGGCACGTCATACTCATGGTGCCTAGGGGTGGCGCGCAGTGTGTGCACGGCGACCGGGCGCCATCGAGACTCTTCGGAGAGGAGACGAGCGGGCCTGGGAGCGTCACACCGCACACGCGTGCCCCGGCGACGAGCGGGGAGCGCAGCACCCACGTGAGGGTCGCTGCTGAGCACACGATGACCCCCGCGAGCGCGCCGAGCGCACCGCCACGAGGCAGCCGGATAGATGGCCGCTGTCTCGGGCCGCGTGACGCGCAACTGCCCCACCAGGCACGCCATACTCATGGTGCCTAGGGGTGGCGCGCAGTGTGTGCACGGCGACCGGGCGCCATCGAGGCTCTTCGGAGAGGAGACGAGCGGGCCTGGGAGCGTCACACCGCACATGGGAGCGTCACACCGCACACGCGTGCCCCGGCGACGAGCGCGGAGCGCAGCACCCACGTGAGGGTCGCTGCTGAGGCCTGTGTGGCCGACGCTCCGGGCGAGATGGCGCCCAGCGATGGGACGCTTCGCCACACGCAGACAGGGGGCGCCGCTTTTGTGCTCGTGTCGCTACAGGGTGAGCACGAGAGGTGCTCGCCCGCGCCCTTCCCCACGGCGCCAGGAGAAAGCGTCCAGGCGTGGACCGCTTTTTCTTTTTTGGGGGGGAAGAGAGCGCGCCGCGGGTAGCACACTGTGACCACCGCGAGCGCGCCGAGCGCACCGCCACGAGGCAGCCGGATAGATGGCCGCTGTCTCAGGCCGCGTGACGCGCAGCTGCCCCACCAGGCACGCCATACTCATGGTGCCTAGGGGTGGCGCGCACCGTGTGCACGGCGACCGGGCGCCATCGAGGCTCTTCGGAGAGGAGACGGGCGGGCCTGGGAGCGTCACACCGCACACGCGTGCCCCGGCGACGAGCGCGGAGCGCAGCACCCACGTGAGGGTCGCTGCTGAGGCCTGTGTGGCCGACGCTCCGGGCGAGATGGCGCCCAGCGATGGGACGCCTCGCCACACGCAGACAAGGGGCGCCGCCCTTGTGCTCGTGTCGCTACGGGGTGAGCACGAGAGGTGCTCGCCCACGCCCTTCCCCACCCACGTGAGGGTCGCTGCTGAGGCCTGTGTGGCCGACGCTTCGGGCGAGATGGCGCCCAGCGATGGGACGCCTCGCCACACGCAGACAAGGGGCGCCGCCTTGTGCTCGTGTCGCTACAGGGTGAGCACGAGAGGTGCTCGCCCGCGCCCTTCCCCAAGGCACCAGGAGAAAGCGTCCAGGCGTGGACCGCTTTTCTTTTGGGGGGGAAGCGAGCGCGCCGCGGGTGGCACACGATGGCCACCGCGAGCGCGCCGAGCGCACCGCCGCGAGGCAGCCGGATAGATGGCCGCTGTCTCGGGCCGCGTGACGCGCAGCTGCCCCACCAGGCACGCCATACTCATGGTGCCTAGGGGTGGCGCGCGGCGTGTGCACGGCGACCGGGCGCCATCGAGGCTCTTCGGAGAGGAGATGAGCGGGCCTGGGAGCGTCACACCGCACACGCGTGCCCCGGCGACGAGCGCGGAGCGCAGCACCCACGTGAGGGTCGCTGTTGAGGCCTGTGTGGCCGACGCTCCGGGCGAGATGGCGCCCAGCGATGGGACGCTTCGCCACACGCAGACAAGGGGCGCCGCCCTTGTGCTCGTGTCGCTACAGGGTGAGCACGAGAGGTGCTCGCCCGCGCCCTTCCCACGGCGCCAGGAGAAAGCGTCCAGGCGTGGACCGCTTTTCTTTTGGGGGGGGAGAGAGCGCGCCGCGGGTGGCACACGATGACCACCGCGAGCGCGCCGAGCGCACCGCCACGAGGCAACCGGATAGATGGCCGCTGTCTCGGACCGCGTGACGCGCAGCTGCCCCACCAGGCACGCCATACTCATGGTGCCTAGGGGTGGCGCGCAGCGTGTGCACGGCGACCGGGCGCCATCGAGGCTCTTCGGAG
>LGRX02035355.1:0-35689 GCA_001247695.2 Cymbomonas tetramitiformis
ACTCCGTTGGCATATCCAGCCCGTCAGGCACAAGCGTGGCCCTGTCTTCGCACCCCGTCATCTCATGCTCAGGTGACACATTCCATGCATCCATGGGCTCCGCCATCTCCTCATGCACGACCGCATCTACAACGCAGTCCGCTGGCACATCCAACCCGTCCGGCACATGCGTCGCCCCGACTTCGCACCCCACCATCTCATGCTCAGGTGACGCATTCCCCGCATCCATGGGCTCCACCATCTCCTCATGCACAACACCATCTGCAGTGCAGTCCGCTCGCACATCCAGCCCGTCAAGCACAAGCGTGGCCCTGTCTTCGCACTCTGCCATCTCATGTCCTGGTGGCGCATTCCCTGCATCCATGGGCTCCGCCATCTCCTCATGCACAACCGCATCTGCAGTGCCGGTCCGGCGGCACCATCCAGCCCGTCCGGCACGTGCGTCGCTTTGACTTCGCACCCGTCATCTCATGCTCGGAGTGACGCGTTTACATCCATGGGCTCCGCCACCTCCTCATGCACAACCGCATCTGCGGTGCATTCTACTGGCACATCCAGCCCGTCTGGCACATGCGTCGCCCCGACTTCGCACCCCGCCATCTCATGCTCAGGTGACGCATTCCCCGCATCCATGGGCTCCGCCATCTCCTCATGCACAACCGCATCTGCATTGCAGTCCGCTGGCACATCCAGCCCGTCCGGCATATGCGTCGCCCCACAATGCATTATTTTGGGGAAATCGGACCGTATAATTGTTGTGGCGGTTTGTGACAATGAATTGTTTCAAAGTAAATGTTTTCTAACACAATTTGATGTCGGGGAATCCGATGGTGAACTTCATTTTGTGTAACCCCCTATGTTTAGGGCGCTACATGCGTTTGCACATAGGGGGGTATAGTATGGTTAAATGTGCTCTTCTTACGATAGGTGCTACGTCGTGTTGCGGCGTAGAAACACATGGAGCACGGTAATTTATGTTGTATATGAGTAATATACAACCTATTTGTATGATAGTTTGTGTTGGCATCCAATTATATCATGTTGGCTACCTTTCGCGCGTAAACGGTGGACCGAGCATTCGCCATACTTGGTGGCATGTTAAAATGCAAGCAACTACGTTGAACTGATATACAATGAACGCTAAGAATACATATTCTATGTTGCAACAACATCCTTGCACGGAAGTGATATACCGTAGACATCATTGCCCTCTAAACACTACTTTAAATTTTAGGGTTTCAGGGTGAAACCCTATACATAGGTGTTATTCGCTGCTCCCATAAGTTGCATAGCCAAGGCCCACTTACTTAAGCAGGGCTGAATACAGCCTTAGCCTCTCCCACAACAACAATAGGGTTCGGCGGAGCCCTGCCTCATGACGTTCAAAAACAAACGCAAGCTTTCACATGATGGGCAGCCGCAATCCAAGCGCGCCAGATCCAAGCGCGCGGCTGCCATCTCACCGGCGATTATGAGCACACAGCCAGATTACCCAGCACAGATTGCCAAATTGGAAAGAAAGCTCCAAAAGTTACAAACCAACGTCCAAGAGTTAAGGAGCACTGTGAGCGATATGACAGCAGCTCGTGACCAATTTCAAGCTGAAATCAAACGGCACAAACAAAGAGTTCGAAACCTGAAAAGGAACATTCCTGAGGATGCAGCTGCACAATCGAGGAAACCAAAACGGTTCAAGGCAGAAGCACCAGGCTCCCACAAAGCACGGGTGCAACGGCTTAACAGAAAGGGGGAACATTTGGAACGTGTGCTGAAGGGTATGGAGTCAGCTGCTGTTGTCAAAGAATCTATTGATGAGTATCAGAGTTTACCTGGCGAGGCAAAGCGTGAAAATGCCGAACTTCCTGCCCAAGGCACTGCATGAATACGACTAATATTCATGAATATGAGTATGAATACCCAAAAAAATTAATATTCATACTCATGACTAACATCAAAAATTAATATTCATACTCACGAATGCAAATTTTATTTATTATTCATATTCAACTCAAATTACTTAAGTAATTTGAATAATACACTCCAGCCTGCACCCCCCGACCCGAATGAACCGAATGACTGTCGCGCCTTGGACCACGCGTATCACGAATCACCAGTCATCAATCATCTGTCATGTCCGATGTCGATGTGGTCAGATGAGACTTTGACGTCGTGACAGATGAAAGGAAGCGTTGGGAGAACCTGGCACTGGAACACTATGGGCGGTTTCCCCCGGGATGATAGACTGCTTAACGAGTTCCGAATGTTGTGGCAGCTGCGAGAACAGTTCCCTCTGCACCTGATAGTGCGTCAAGCAGAACGCTTGCCATCTTCCCCACGAGGCCGATTGTGAGCAGGTTTTTTCAAGGGTTGGGTTTTTGACTGATCCCAACATGGCACCGCATACTTAGGCAACACCGGTTTCCTGCGGTATCAACAAGGCCGCATACAATCCCCCAAACCCGGCCATAAAAAGCAAATATTTTGAAATGCATCGTGGCAGAGGTGAGGAGGAGTGAATAGTAGCCCTTGCGGAGCCGGAATTTAGAACAGAAACTTAAAAAGAAGCCCCAACCTTATTTTATTTGCCTTATTGATACGTACATGGATAACTATTGTCACTGAATATTGATATGTAAGACTAAAAAAACGTTTTTTTCTGGGCACAGGGCCGTTTGTTCACCTGCATAATAGTCCAGTTTATATCAATACCTGTACTGAATCTGGCTCAGGCCCAGTGAACAGCAGTGAAAGTGCTAGCTTGTACGTCTGTCTACATAGATAGTTAGGTACTGTATACATATATGTAAAGTGCACTCTACGTAGATCCTTATAGTTATAATTGCTGGCCGATTACTTTGCGAGAATTTGGATGTGCATATTACGTACTATATATATCCATATAGTTATTTCCGTTAATAATTACGCTGGCGCGGACCGCGCGGTGTTCTAATTGATATTACGGTTTAAACAGCTTGTAATACTCTGAGTTATGTATATGAATATTTTCCCCAAATTATTTGAATAATTTGAGTTGAATATGAATAAAATGAAATTTTAATATTCATACTCAAGAGTACAACTGACATGGTGCATTCACACTCATGAATGCGTTTTTGGCGGTGCATTCATATTCAATTCAAGTTAATCATGAAGTGCCTTGTTCCTGCCATTGCCGAATATTTCCTTGGACACCTGCGGACCATGCCTTATGGACCTTCTGTGGCTGCCGAGGTGTTGGACATGACAAACAACGAAGGGCTACTACGGTATATTCGTACGAACGACAGGCTCATGCAAACTTTGATTCAAGACGGGTGACCGACAAGATCGAAGAGCAATGGAGTCTGGAGCGGTGTCATGCTATAAAAGTGTTGCTTGGGCTCTCTGACCATAAGTACGGTATGCTACGAAAGTTGTTGAGCTCTGAGCATGACGGTGTCCAAAAGTGGAATACAACTCTATTGTGGGAAGAGGGCGAACGACAGGTAGACATGCCAAAAGTGAAGCCACTATATGTTATCAAGGCAAAGCGTGAGGAAATTGCTGCGTCAATCGGACTCTCTGAGAACGACGACGGCTCCCTTGCTGAGGTGGACCTACACTCTAAGATTGCGGCTGTCATCAAGCAAATGCGTGACTCCCAGACTGGCATGCTTCATACGCGAACCGCGCGCACTACAGACGAGCTAGAGTGCTTTCTATCTGGTGATGCACACGGCACATATAGGGGAAAGAAGGTGACAGGTATCACCTTTCGTTTAAAGCCTTCCGACGGACTGTATACAAACAGTCCATTTCACTGCTTCACCTTCTGTTACTACGAAGGTGCGGATAATTTCGCCAACCTGTCAAAGTACACAGGTGAATTAAAAAAAACACCTGCAACAAATTCTGGAAAACGGCATCACAGTTGACAACACGAAATACAACGTGACCGTTAAGTGCGGAGGAGACTTACCATATCTGTGTTCGTGCCTGGGCCACTATGGAGCTAGTGGCAATTATCCTTGCCCCTTTTGCATCGTACATGTGGATGACATGTTTGACGCAGAGCAAGATTGGGATGCACTGGCGCGTACTTTCGAGAAGCTTCAAATATGGTCCCACACCGCACCACTCCCCTTTTATTGCGACGTGTGTGACATACGTTTCACAACACGACAACAGCTCGACAAGGCGGCGCCTAATAGCAAGCCAGCAATGTCTACGTGGGTGAGGAATCACTATGGCATCGAATATCAACATCCTGTGGTATTTGTACCGACACGAATTCTGTCCAAGCAGGTTGAGGACCACTATGTTTCGTGCTGTTTACATTGGCTGCTACGACAAGTGGATGCGGGTTTTATGCACACCGTACACGCACACGCTGACACCGACGAGAAAGCCCAAGCTCTCACAGCACAGCTAAAAGCACATGGGACCAGCTTGTCCAAGGCGATCAAGAAATGGCAGGCGTATAAAGCAGCGAAGGACCGCGCGGGGAGTGCTACCTTCATTGGTGACCACGCTGTGGTAGTCCTTGCTGAATATGACTCCTACTTGGACCTGCACACCCCCATGGACCGCGAAGATATATATGAGGCTTTGTGGCTCGCTATGGTGCACACCTATGAGTGCATCCATGAGGTGATGGAGGACACACCCGACAATCGTGAGAAGAAAGCGAAGGCTATCGCGGAAGCAGCACAAGCACTCGCGTGGGCATGGGAAGACGCCGCACCTTCGTCGAGACCTCCATACATCCACATCGCAATGGTGCACATCCCACGCGCAGTACTCAAGCACGGTACGAATGTCGACCAGTACAGTGGCCAGGGGATCGAGCACCTGGGTAAGCTCCGTCAGATTTGGCAGCAGTGTGCCGCCAATCGCAAAGCACGACAAATGCGAAATAAAAAACCGGAGGCACCAAGACGCAGAAACATGGTGACAAGGCACAAGTTCTACTTCACGAAAACGAGCACAACGTGTGCTTGAGCAAGTTCCCTGCACTATCTCGGGCGCAGCTCAAGATGGCAAAAAAAGCTAGCAGGAACCAGTCTCAACAAGGTGCGTGTGTGCCTCGCTTCCTTATTAAATGTTACGTATATACATATATATAGATACAACGAAAGTTTTCCCTATAGCAAGTCCAAAGTTATTTTTTATTTCGCTTCGCTCCTAGCTTGCTCAAGGAGCTAAATGCAAGTGCCCTCGCTTGCATCACCCTTGCTCGTTTACGACTGCGGGGGGTCATAACAACTTCGGCTTCCTTTTCCTCATCCGAGGTGTTCACACGCTCCTCGACTTCATGGTCCTCAAGATCTTCTATTGGCGATGCAGGTTCCACAGGGACGGCGCGGGGACCTCCTCCTTCCTCGGTGGCGCCGTAGGGCCCAGAGTATGCATTGCGTACGGTCAGGACATCCTCACTGCCTGCAGCCCATGAAATGCCCTGAGCAGCGAGGAGCTTGGGCTTCACGACCACCTTTGCTGCATGCATGCGTCTGGCGAGACCCTGCACCAGTATAGTTTGCCGTTTCTTGGCGACGGTGATTTGCTCGGCAGTCAGCAGATTCCCACGGGTACCAGTGAAAGGATGCCCAGTGCACTCTGTACCCAAAAACTTAGTCGCACCCTCGTGAAACAAAACGCTATTGTGTGTAGTGAGTACTGCGGTGCCAAAATGAAAAGTGAGTTTTTCAAGGCTATTATTTGTATTCGTTCCAGCGCTGGTGTGCACGAGCACTACTGGAGGAATGACTGCCACAATAGAATTTTTTGTAACAACTGCGTTCTTAAAGGCGTTTGTCTTGCCTAAGGTCCCAAAGTTAAGGAAAACCTCAAGCAAGTGTTCGCTAGCGATCACCCTTGTGCATGTCACCCGTGTCTGATTTGGTGGCTTCCTATCACTGTCTTGTTTTATCAACTCGGTGAGCAAGAACTCCTCGAATATTAAGTTAAAAGCTGAGCGGGGAAAAGCCCCCATGGTAACCTTAAACCCATAAGCCGCGACGTGGCTTTTCAAGTTTATTTTTCGATACACCTGGCGACGGAGCTCGTTACGAAAAGAGTCTGCATATGTCAGCACAAAAGTCATAAGATGGTGGCGGCATCCGAGCGTTCTGCACTTTCCGTTGTTCTCATGCAACTCGGAAAAAGTGCCCTTGGGCTTCCCACAGCTCGGACAACGGTTGTGGGACTTGCAAAGCCAGTGCGCGTTGAACTCATGCCCATTTCCTACAACGAGACAGACCCCCCAGCATTTCGCACACCATACGTACAAACGGCCGCTCGAACACGGAAAACAATATTCATTATGGTCAACTGAAAACCTGTCTCGAAAATCTTGGCAAGAATCGACTTGCATATCCGTCGGTCACGCGAAATCCCAACTGCAACTTTCCTCGAAATGCAGCCTGAAAACTCGCGAAACCTAGAAGCTAAAGTCGAATAGCCCGTGTGCGCAATAAAAACAGAAATATGAAAATTGCTCGCGTGTGAAGTTGCATAAGTTCCTAATGAAAAATAAGAACTTTGATTACCGCGCTGCTTTTCAACGTTTGCACTGGCTAACCTCGAGCCGTGAGGACGAACTGACTCGTATTTTACGGTTTCTACGCGACAACCGAGAGTCCTAGGAGCTAAACAACGGGAATACTTTCGAAAGAGAAGGAATCTCACCTCCCCACTGCACAGCCTTTCCTGCAAACATGTTTTCTTCAAAATATTAGCTTTATACGACTTAATTTGATTTTTGATGAATGCAGTCCTCGAAAATTTTGAGCCGACCACTTAGAATCACTGCATTCTCGTTTCGTCCGATAACAATGCATTCTTGTCATGGAAGTTGTTCTGTTATACGGTCCCGCGTGTCATATGTCATAATGCATTGTGCCCGACTTCTTACCCCGCCATCTCATGCTCAATTGACGCATTCCCCGCATCCATGGGCTCCACCGTCTCCTCATGCACAACACCATCTGCGGTGCAGTCCGTTGGCATATCCAGCCCGTCAGGCACAAGCGTGGCCCTGTCTTCGCACCCCGTCATCTCATGCTCAGGTGACACATTCCATGCATCCATGGGCTCCGCCATCTCCTCATGCACGACCGCATCTACAACGCAGTCCGCTGGCACATCCAACCCGTCCGGCACATGCGTCGCCCCGACTTCGCACCCCACCATCTCATGCTCAGGTGACGCATTCCCCGCATCCATGGGCTCCACCATCTCCTCATGCACAACACCATCTGCAGTGCAGTCCGCTCGCACATCCAGCCCGTCAAGCACAAGCGTGGCCCTGTCTTCGCACTCTGCCATCTCATGTCCTGGTGGCGCATTCCCTGCATCCATGGGCTCCGCCATCTCCTCATGCACAACCGCATCTGCAGTGCAGCCCGCTGGCACATCCTCCTCCTCCTCTTCCAACTCACTCACCGGGTATTCCGGCAGCCCAATTTCAAAAAAACTGTATACCATCTCATCATGATCACACATATATGTATCCGTGTTTCTTTTTAACTGATCCAGGCTCCAACAGCCATCCATGTATCGAATGGTAATGTTGGTCTTGTCACCTTTGCTCTCCACCGCCATGACCTCAACAGGATACCACAGCATGTCACCAACTTCATTCTCGAAAAATGCAAGCACCTTGCCCACATCACTTTCATCTTGTCGTAATGTAGTACATTCCCCATCTTCGAACTTCCCATGAAAGTCAGCCGCACATTCTTGCGCAGAGGCGAAACCATTAGGACTCGCATCGCCACGGGCACCTGCGTCAGTTACAGCACAAGGTGGTTTGCATGGTGCTCACTTCGCAAGGGTTATACGATTGCTCTGTGCAAGGGCTATGCAACCAACCACATGCCATGTGCATGCAAAGTGGGCACACCCGACACCGAACCCAAACTGAAAACCGCAGCAGATCAAGCCTATTTGAGGGAGGCGCTATACCCCTCATACCCTATGCGAGCGTGGCATGTGGAGTACTCAAAATCACCCCCAAGCAAGTGTTATATATGCATGCGGAGCTCTTTGCGAGGGCTCCACAACCAACTATTTGCCATGTGCATGCAGAGTGGGCACGTCCCACACCGAACCCAAACTGACAGAGCACACACCGAATCCTCACCTGGAGTTGGATCACCCTCATTTCTATGGAGACCCCCTTGGTCTGCAGTATCATGTGTGGGTGATGGGGTATCCTTGTCACCATCAATGACTGTAGTGTAGTTTTGTACTGCCCACTCTTTATACGCCGACAAGAGGGCTCCATGCAATCTATTGCCCATGTGATAACGTCGCTTTGCAAATTGCCTCGTCTTCGATTCAGTGGCCGTGTGTGCATCATCATCTGGTATGAGCAAGTTGATCTCCGCGCATGCCACTTTCCATGTGAATTGCGTTTTGCGCTTGCCCTCGTACCCTACGCGAGCGTGGCATGTGCGAGTACTCAAAATCACCCCTAAGTGTTATATATGCATATGGAGCTCTTTGAAAGGGCTATACAGCCAACCATATGCCATGTGCATGCAAAGTGAGCACACCCCACACTGAACCCAAAACTGACAGTCGCAGCAGATCAGGCCTATTTGGGTGAGGCGCTATACCCCTCGTACCCTACGCGAGCGTCGCATGTGGAGTACTCAAAATCACCCCTAAGTGTTATATATGCATATGGAGCTCTTTGAAAGGGCTATACAGCCAACCATATGCCATGTGCATGCAAAGTGAGCACACCCCACACTGAACCCAAAACTGACAGTCGCAGCAGATCAGGCCTATTTGGGTGAGGCGCTATACCCCTCGTACCCTACGCGAGCGTCGCATGTGGAGTACTCAAAATCATTCCTAAGTGTTATATATGCATATGGAGCTCTTTGAAAGGGCTATACAGCCAACCATATGCCATGTGCATGCAAAGTGAGCACACGAGAGAAGGAACACATACAACCCTTGTAAAGGCAAGTCCTTCTCAGGTACATCATTGTAACACATTCCAAACAATAGAATGAGGGGCTACTTCCAATGTATACTTTGGGCTTATTTATCCACCTAGTGTGTGATACTTGATTACATTGTGTGACCTAAATAACTTATAATTTCATCAAATGTTAGGTCAATCGCATGGCAGGCATTATTACCACATCTTTAATTCATAAATGTTATCGAATAGCAGTGGTGAAAGTATACAAATAAAAGGCATACATATTGAATCTAGCACAATATGGAGACAACATAGATAGAGTACAAATATACTATGCAAATAGAACTCAATCTTACCTGAAATAGGAGCACGCCTCCGATAAAGTTTGATGCTCTCCACAGTCCACAAGTCGTATGAGAATTCTCGTCCTGCATGAATGTTGTGAAGAATCCCAGCATACTTTGCACGTTTACCCGTCAACTTATTCTTGGTGATGTCCTCGGCTGCCCACTTTTTCTGAAGTTCTATACAGCTAATGAGGGGATCTGTTTGGTGCCCACGAAGGTCTGTGGTGTTCTCAACTCGAATCTGACGACAAACTTGGGGAGTACAACCGATCCGTGATCGGTCTCCAGTGTCAAGCTCCATTTCGGTCAGGTCCATAACATTTTTCTTGTAGGTTTTGAAAGGCTTCCTACCAGAACCTTGCATTTCCTTTTTCAGAGCTTCACGAGCAACTCCAGAAACCCATAGGTTTGTTGTCATCCACGTAATGTTTGCAAGCAACTTCAGGAGCTATCACTACACAATATTGCTCCCCATCCGCTGGTGCCTCAGCAACATTACCTCCTAAAATAACCGCGCCTGGACAGTCGACGCGACGGCATCCAAGACGTGCCCACCAGTCCGTATGTTGACGATTGACACGCGCTCCAGGAGTGGATACCACCTTTCGCCTTTCAAGTTTGGCGACCATCGGACCAAAAACTGTGCTCCCACTATCACGCACTTGGTGGACAATTTCGAATATTCTGTCCCTGGTGTAGTTCTTGTACTTTTTTGTCGCATCAGAGGCTGAAAGTGGCTCTGACGCTGGAATTCCAGTCTGAAATGTAGGAGAAGTCCTACTGAAATAAATGAGAGACTCCGCTTGACTTTTCTTGATGTGAAAGTCAATCGGTGCGTGAAGTGGGTGCAAGACTGTTGCCTGAGTTGACAACTTGGAAGAGGGGGGCTGACTCCGAGGGAGCTGGACACTACTAGAATGTGGATGCTTACGAGGAGACCTACGGATCTGTGGACTCTCGATGGTGTCCTCCGTGTCCCTTGAACTATTGCCATCTGGAGGGCAGTATCCTACAACGTGTAAAGCGGTTGCAAGCATGTGCTTACACAACTCGCTACGCGTGATCGCGTCCTGACAATTGCAACGAAGGTTTTTGATAACGCCGGTAGAGTTAACATTGAAACTACAGTAGTCTTGTAATGATGCTTGTCACTGTGAACGATTGAGCTGTATTGAAACTCGGTGCGATCCGTATTTGGCTCTTGAATTGAGAACTGTAAAACACGAATACCAGGTTCCGCTTTTGCTTTCGCGAAACGACCAGCATCCGCTTGGGATTCAATGCGCTCGTAAGAAAACCGCGCGGGGCAAGCATGGCATTCATTGCCACAAGACATGGAGAATAAAAACGAAGAGCTTCACAGCTTAGAAAATAAATATAAAATGTGCAAGTAATACCACCAGTAAGGGACATATAGGTCAAACCACCGTCACAGAGGATAGACAATATTCACGGGATGGAAAAGGCTTTACAAAGGCCGTTTACAGCTACAGGCTCAACAGTGTTTGCTTTTGTTTATACCCCCGAAAGAGTGTATGAATCTACGAAATACGAATTATAATTGTTCACACCTATAGATGATAGGCTGTCCTTATCTGACTGCCGTTTATATTATTATTTCATATAATTAATAATTCAAGTTCGTGACGAAAATATAAATATTCGGGAGAACCGCAACCGGGGGATAATGGGAGGCGTCAAGAGCGATTTGGGTCGTGACGCCTGTTCGACAAACCGGTTTGTCGCTCGCTCGTCATCGACAACCAATGGTGATTTGCCATTTGTGCACTTACAAAAGTCGTATTGCAATGGCATCTTTGAGCTGGCATGTTCTGATTGGCTTTCCCGATAGTGGGTGCACATGGTAAGGGCCCTGCCAAAAAGCGTCAGGTAGGAAGGATGGTGTTCCCACCCCATTTTGGAAACAGAGCTCAAAAATTATGATAGTGACGTGGCAAGAAATAGCATTCGGGTCTGAGCGAGCAGTGCGACCGTAGGATCAGTCGAAGACGAGCGAGCGACAAGCTAGTTATAGCTGCCACGTCAGACGTATATGCTCTGGACTGCGCCTCCGGCACAGTCCAGAGCATATAGTCTGACGTGGCAGCTATAACTACCTCTAGTAGAACTGGGCGATACCTTGACGCGTACCCTACAGTTACTGTAGACGAAGACCTTCGCTGGGAGGCAGCAAACGACGCGTTGTGGAAAACAATATCCAACGAACGTGGATACCCTACGCTAGAAAGAAGAATACCTAGAAGGTAGCATAGCTCCAACACTTTTATCAAATTCAGCTGACAGTTAGTGTTCTTGCTCTTACATAAAGGGGAGGATCGAAATCATTTGAATGTTCTTCCCTTCTATCAGGGGCATGTACGCATTCTGACCGCTTTCAACAGTATGCAACCACAGTATGCCTACACTCGCCTGATAGTATACGATGCATCAGCGAACAGGTGATATTACAATTGATACTCTCTTATTTATGTTGTTACACCTATCATAGCTGTGGTGAAATAGTCATCCAACAGCAGAAGGAGCACACGTTTTCTGCACGCAAGGAATACATTTTCTTCCGACAAGAGTATTCGAAGATCTTTGATATTGAATTTTCGCCCGTCCGCTTACACCGTACAGTAGCTTCCCATGATTTCTCCTGCGGGGAATGGTCGCCTCAATATTTGCATAGTGCTTCTGCTTGTGGCGGTCGGGAAAGTGGGATCAGACGCTTCATCAGACAGTGACACATGCGGCAGGCAGCACCGCATTCAATCCGATAACAGGTGCAAGCCTTCACCTCCTCATCCTAACCGTGAAGCACGCTTGCTTGCCTCCTTTGTTGGTTGATTGGTTGGTTGGTCTGACTCGCGGTCGGTGCGCCTGTGCGTCTCAGTTTCTTGCTGTCAAGCGGGTGGCGGGTACTCGCCATGCAAGGCGGATTTGCACTGCTTGAGGCCAGCAGCGTGAACCGCAAGTCCGCTGCGAACATTATGATGAAGAATTTGGTGGATCTAAGCTTGGGAGCAATAGCTTGGTTTCTTTTCGGCTGGGGGCTGTCCTTCGGTCCTGAGGCACAGAGCGAGGAGCTTGATTATTTTGTAGGCTCTGGGCAGTTCGCACTTGCGGACGCCGACGACTGGGCCCTCTGGTTCTTCCAGTTCTCCTTCGCCGCAACTTCGGCCACTATTATTTCAGGGTCCGTCGCCGGAAGGTATGTAACTGAACCCAACATGTTTCGTTGTAGCCGGTGTGTGCTTGTTAGAAGCCGTTTTGATGAGCTGCATCGTCGTTCGTCGTACGCAGCTTCTCTATTGCACTTCTTTGTTCCTTCGGCAGTCGTTGAGACTTCGGACTCGGCGCTCAGTGCAAACCCTATCGTCAATGTTTGGGAGCTCGGCTCTCCTCGTCTACTCCACGAGCACTTTCCCCCACATTGACTACCTTCGACAGGAAAAGTATCAGCGTAGCTTGCTCCCAGTGAGAGTCATCGAAAAGCGACGAGCGGGAGTCAACACGATGTAGCATCACCCTTGACAACGCTGAAGTGGTGGAGCCCCGTCGTTGACGTTCTTGAGGGCGCTGAGGCGGCGGATGTTGCTCCTGCTGTTGTGGATCGTAACAGGATGAAGTTTTTCAGTTACGTCGTGTGCTCCTTCTTTATTACCGCATTTATCTATCCCCCGGTGGTGCACTGGGCATGGAGCGAGAGTGGCTGGCTGGCGAAGAAGGGCTTCAAGGATTTCGCAGGGTCGGGCGTGGTGCATCTTTTGGGAGGCACTGCTGCGTTCGTCGCCGCCTATCACGTCGGGCCACGCGATGGTCGTTTCCTCGAAGAGAAGTTCTACAAAGGCTTGCTCAAGGTATGGCTCTCAGCATGGGGCTGCGTCTTGCTTCTGCTGAATATCCTGCACGTTCCGGTTGTCAGTCGTGCTTTGGGCTTGATTCAAGCCCGAAGACATTTTGTGCACCGCTCACTTGCCATCTTTTCCACAGGTAAAGCTGCAACTGTACGAGATTCATCCTGAGCCCGTTCAGAGCCCCACGACACACAGAGCCCCAGACGGTGAAAACGTGGAGTTGTGTGAAGAGGAGGAATGCTTGAAGTCTTATGACGTGGCAGTGTTTTTTGGGAAGGATGTGAAAGTGCTTCATCTGGGGGCCGAAAGGCTGTTCGAAAAGGAGGAAATCGTCCCGACATTCGCTTTGAGGGCACATCACCAGGTGGTGCCTTTGCTGACACGGCAACAGACTCAGAAGCGAACCGGGAATAAAATAACCCGCGTCTCGAGACAGCAGCAGGTGGAGACGCAGCCGGCAAATATATTCTTCGCACTGAGAGAGTCACTCAATATGAACAGTAACCTCTCCTTCGAAGTCATAAGCTACGACCAGCAGCCGGATGCCGTGGTAGGCCGAAGTCTCTCATGCCCAGACACTCAAGCTGCCAACGAAAATTTCAAGTGAAGTAACTGAACAAAACACAAAGTTGTGAAAGGCTAACTTCCCATATGACCCTGCGAGGCGGTACGCAGCGAGTGGTGGAGGGCTGCCTCCATGACCGTGCGAGGCGGTACGCAGCGAGTGGTGGAGGGCTGCCTCCATGACCCTGCGAGGCGGTGCGCAGCGAGTGGTAGAGGGCTGCCTCCATGACCCTGCGAGGCGGCACGCAGCGAGTGGTGGAGGGCTGCCTCCATGACCCTGCGAGGCGGTGCGCAGCGAGTGGTAGAGGGCTGCCTCCATGACTCCTGCGAGGCGGCGCAGTGGTAGAGGGCTGCCTCCATGACCCTGCGAGGCGGGCACTGCTGGGGTGGTGAGGGCTGCTCCAGACCCTGCGAGGCGGTGCGCAGCGAGTGGGTAGAGGGTTGCCCATGACCTCAAGCGAGGCGGTACGCAGCGAGTGGTGGAGGGCTGCCCTCCATGACCCTGCGAGGCGGCAAAGCAGCTTAGCAGAGGGCTGCCTCCATGACCCTGCGAGGCGTGCACACGCAGCGAGTGGTAGAGGGTCAGCTTCCACCCTGCGAGGCGGTAACAGCGAGTGGTGGAGGGCTGCCTCCATGACTGTGCAAGCGAGGCGGTGCGCAGCAAGTGGTGGAGGGCTGCCTCCATGACCGTGCGAGGCGGCACGCAGCGAGGCAGAGTGGCTGCCTCCATGACTGCAGGCGGCACGCAGCTTAGTGGTAGAGGGCTGCCCATGACCCTGCGAGGCGGTACGCAGCGAGTGGGTAGAGGGCTGCCTCCATGACCGGTGCGAGGCGGCACGCAGCGAGTGGTAGAGGGCTGCCTCCATGACCCTGCGAGGCGGTACGCAGCGAGTGGTAGAGGGCTGCCTCCATGACCCTGCGAGGCGGTGCGCAGCGAGTGGTAGAGGGCTGCCTCCATGACCCTGCGAGGCGGTGCGCAGCGAGTGGTGGAGGGCTGCCTCCATGACCCTGCAAAGTTTTCTTTCACAGCCCTTTTTGTACGTATGAAATTTGATGCTTTGTTTCGCTTGAAAGGCATTCCGCTCAGACCCTACTGTTTTTGTTTGCGGTTTGATGTGTTGACTTATTATAGGGTTTTGCCTTGCTTTTTCAGGTTCGCACGATGTCTTCCTCGAGCTCGCTAGCTGGGCTGCGAGATGGACTCAATCAACAGGGGACTGTTTTAATTAGAAAGTCGGAGCTGGAGCGGAGCCTTTTTCTCGAGTACAAGGCCACAATTATTGACATACCCCCTTCTAGCTTCATGATGGGCAACACCGTGAACAAGGTGTTTGGGACCATGGTGCTGTGGGTGGGTTGGTATAGCTTTAACTGTGGCTCCGCACTCGGTGAGACCCATGTTTTTTTGTGGCTCCGCTGTCAGTGAGTGCCCCATACTTACCTGAGGCTCGGCACTTATAGAATGCTCTATACGCAGCTGTGGCTCTGCTGTCAGTGAGTGCCCCATACTTACCTGAGGCTCGGCACTTATAGAATGCCCTATACGCAGCTGTGGCTCCGCTGTCAGTGAGTGCCCCATACTTACCTGAGGCTCGGCACTTATAGAATGCTCTATACGCAGCTGTGGCTCTGCTGTCAGTGAGTGCCCCATACTTACCTGAGGCTCGGCACTTATAGAATGCCCTATACGCAGCTGTGGCTCTGCTGTCAGTGAATGCCCAAACATCGTTGCCTTTGGCTTATTGTTAGCGGGCCATGGATGTGCTCAGCTTTTTATGAGCGCTTCGCTGTTTATCTCTGGCTGGCTTGACAAGTCGCGGAGCATGCCAGTCGTTTAGTGATGGCGGACCCAGCCTTCTGTGACTGCTCGATACTGAGTCTGGCCTATTAATGAGTAAAATTTCGAATTTTCCCTGTTTGATGTCCGGCTCGTTCTTTTTGCAAAGCACAATTTGTCCCATGTTCTGGTGTTTTGTATTAGAATTTCTGCGCAGAGGTATCTGCCTTCTGAACGTCTGAATGGATGTCTGTTGCTGGTGTCCCAGGATTATCTGAAGATCGTGACCTATACGTAAGTCTGATAGCTGTGAATACCACTCTTGCCGCTGCAGGGGGCTGTGTTGGTGGCGCAATTGTGTCCACTCTTATGAATAAAGGCAAGGTAGAGATTAACCCACTGTGCCATGGGTGCCTCGGAGGCCTTGTAGGGGTCACGGCTGGGTGCAATATGTACAGGCCAGTCGATGCACTCATGATTGGACTGTTAGCAAGTCCAGCAGTGCTTCTCTCAGACTACTATATCACCAACAGTTGGCAGCTGGATGATCCAGTCAGTGCAGTAGCGGTGCATGCTGTTGCGGGATGCTGGGGGTGCATCGCGGTTGGCCTCTTTGGACGAGTCAACGAGTGCTCAGATTTCGCCGAGAGCGGGCTGTTTTATGGGGGAGGTTTCAGTTTGTTGGGCGCCCAACTGATTGGGGTGCTCAGTATCCTTGCTTGGATCACGTTCTGGATGTCTCTCATCATGGTGGGGATGAAGAAAACTATTGGCTTACGGGTATCGGCACATGAAGAGGAGCTCGGTCTCGACCTTATTGAGCACAATCTTCGAGGGATGTATGCAGAGGCGTTCGAAAACGCATCTGCACAACGTCCTCGCACACTGAAGCATCTTATGACTCAAGCAGAATCAGAGGAGTGGCTCACCCAAAATCCGGTCTTCCTGCCAAACATAATGTCACTCTGATGTGAAGGAAGGCTAAAGCGTTGGGTGAGTGAGTTTCCTTTGACCAAAAAATGAAAAAAAAAATGTAGGAGGAATGCCCTTTTAGGGTGTAGGATGTAAGGTCCCCTGTTAACTATTAGTTGATCAGTTTGGCCAATATTCATTGAAATTAGGTAGTGCTATCGGGTACCCTGGGAGCAGATAGTATTTGCCATCCTCAGGTTTCGACATCGTATTTCAATGTGAACTTCATATGGTTTACCCTGGGATTGTGGGTCATGAGAAAGAGTACTTGATTTTGTCATCAGTCACAATGTATGGATTTTGTAGAGTTCGTGCTATGTAACTAGGACCACCTTCGTTCATGTGCCATACTGGGCCAAGCAATATGTACCTTACTTTAAGTGGGACTGAGAGCATCAAGAGCCAGAGCATCAGGAATTGCACGTACCGGACTTAGGGTAACAAGAACCGGAATCCGTAGGGGTAAGCTCGGTTGAAGTGGCATTGAGGACGATGTTATGAGATACACCGTCACTTGATCCATTTCTATTCAATCCTGCATTCTTTCCGATATAAATATTGTTGTCCCACTCTTTCCACTTTCGCCTGCTCCAGCATCGATAGCAATATTGTATGGACCACCTGTGGCACCCGTTTGTCCAGCCCGTGAGCCTATGGCAATGCACTCAACTAAGCTGTGCTATCTGTGCTGCTGGGTACCTTGGCTGCCCAAGCTGGTGTCGATGCTGGCTTTTCCCAGCGTCGTGTAGAGGCCCAGTGCGGTGAAGTGCTCCTGGTTCATCACGAATAGCATGGAGCCGGTGTCGACGATCATGACCCTCAGGGTCAGATATTTCCCCGTGCGCTGGTTCATCACCATGATCGACTTCTTCGGGTCGTCGTTGCATACGGTGAAGCACACGGAACTGCGACGGAACCATGCTGTCACGGAGGGGTTCATGTCCTCGTAGGCGTGGGTGGTGAGGCGCTGGAGCTCGGCAGTCGGCACTGTCGCTCCTGTGGGGCTTGGCGGGTTGGTGACGGCCATGGACAAACTCGGGTAACTGGCCTCCTGCTCCTCCTCGATCCAGTCACCGAATGGCACCAGCATGAACGACGCGTCCGCAGGGGTGTCCGGCGCTGGAATGGGACGGCCGCGTACCACGGTGCGCGCAATGCCTGCCGTCTATGTGGCGGGGGTCTCGCCGAGGTTGTGGATCAAGCGTCGGAATGACGCTGGCAGCGGCTGGTGGTGTGCCAGATTGCGTGCCATGTAAGAGCGGCAGTCGTCACGGAGTGGATTGGCGTACTTGACCCGCTTTGCGACTTGGTGAGAGAGAACCGCTGACATCGACGTCGTCATTACTGTCGTCATTATTGTCGTCGGACACCAAATCGATGACCCCCATATGTGGAAGCCATTTGGTAGGGTCCATGCGGTGTGTCATACAACACCGGGACAGGCCGTACTGGTCATACGCCCGGTTCACGAGGACGATGTCTGCGCGGCCTAGCCGTAGGGGATGCCCGTCTTCGCCAATCGGGTAGTTGGGGTCGGTAGGAAAAGGGAATGCCGGCGTAGGCGATTGCGAACGTGTTCGGAATGGGGGCGTCGCCTGACGGAACGTGCTTCCTGAGCGCGGCGGACATGGCCGCGAACTCCTCACTGACTCGCTGTTCTCGGCTCATCATCTGGTCGGCCACCATGGCTGGGGGTGCGCTCTCGTTGTTGGGCGAGGCTGGCGGGCTGTCGAGGGCGCGAGTTACAAGGTGGCGGGTGATAACGTGTCGCGAACTTATGCACGAAGCGTCCACACAAAGCACAACCCTCTAGCCCTACTACTAGACAGTCTTACTTATTGTCAGTGCCTCCACAACACTAGCTCGGCTTTGCATATGTTTCCTTTTATGACTGCACAGTTAGCTTGCTACTGTAACTATACAAAATCTCAAAATTTTTGATATCTCTTTATCTTTTCTCACAACTTATGCAAGCTCTTTTTCTCAACATGAAAAAGACTGTTAATTACAGTTCTGACGCAGTCGCACAAGGACAAGTCCACAAATGTATATCCTTGCAAGCAGAAGAATACTGTATCTTACGAATTATATCATAACACTGCTGTTTTCGCGGTCTTAAGCGAGTCCTGGCTATTTTCGGAATCACTGTTACGAAGGCAAAACAAAAATGAGCGTCTGGCTCACCCTGCTACGCCGCCCTACATATTCTCGCTATCTCCAAACAAGTGTAACACCCATCCGTATTTCCGTATCTCGTCACTGTCATAACTCCTCGCGCGTATCGTACTGCGCGTGTCATACGTTCGTCACAGAGACTGCTACAGCAAGTGTCACAACCCGGCTGAGGTACACGATAAGCCGTGGTTTGTGACAGCTGTCGCGAACTTATGCACGAAGCGTCCACACAAAGCACAACCCTCTAGCCCTACTACTAGACAGTCTTACTTATTGTCAGTGCCTCCACAACACTAGCTCGGCTTTGCATATGTTTCCTTATATGACTGCACAGTTAGCTTGCTACTGTAACTATACAAAATCTCAAAAAATTTGATATCTCTTTATCTTTTCTCACAACTTATGCAAGCTCTTTTTCTCAACATCCCCCATCTGTAGCTGCCACTGACAGCACAGACATTAGACAAGAGCTTGCTCAGCATCTTCTGTCGTAACGCCATCCATTGCGAACTTGCCCATGCTGAAGGTAAACATACCCACTCCAGAAGCTTCTCCTCCTCGCAACATCCTGGCTCTTGTCAAAGGGTTGCGAAACACCATGACCCACATGCATCTTCTGCCAATAGGTCCGTGCTCCAAATGCCCAATCACATGTAAGCGTCCAGCGTGACACAGCTTACGAAAGTATTGTGCCCTGCTTTCTGTCATATCTGTCATGTAGTGCGATGGCACATGAATACAAGCCACCACTCGGCTGGCCAGTACTGCCAATGGCAACGCAATATCCAGCACTGCGAACCAGGGTGAAGTCACCACCGCGTCACACACCCCATACTTCTCCTTCCAGGCTCGATAATTGCCCGGTTGTAAAGCATTAAGGGCTTCGTGCCACTTCAACTGCGGATTCCAATCATTGTTCATAACCTTCAGGTGAGGCCATTCCAGCGACATAACCTTGCCAATGACACCTGTGCCAGCCCAAGGATCCCATACCTGTGTGATCTTCTCCCAAGTCACCTCGTGCGCCAAACGTCTGACCTCCTGAGGAACTGTCATCACCAACTCTAAGCCCCAATCCAGTTGACTGGCAATCTTCACCTGAGCTCTGCTCAATTGCGTCACATCTCCTCTCTTCTGCACTTCCTCGGGGCTCATGGCCTGCACCGTGGACGTCTTGCGGAGACTTCTCGCGCGAGTGTGCTGCTCTGCACACTTCCTGCTCAAGATGGTACGATGGCCCTCATGCCAGAATCCTGGCATCACTTCTGTGATCACTCTGCTGAGCTCCTCCTGGTTTCCCCAGGCCACTCTGTCAGGAAGATCCCCCATGCTCCCTTCTTTTCTGAGCATCTGCCGCGAGGTCAGCGCCTGCCATGGGTCTTCACGTCCCGGCCTCACCGCACGATGCGGACCCACGTCTGCAGGCAACAATACCACATCTGATCCCAGCTTCTCTCTCAGCTGCAGCTCCATGGCCGCCATCTTGTCGACGATTGACGCGCTCACCTCGGCGGCAGCTGCCACCACGGTCCCACCTAAGCACTTGGGACATTGCCAATCCCCTTCAGGTACTCCATCCAGCGCTGGATTCAGACACCACGTGTGATAACCACGGTTACAGGTGTCACACAGCAACATGGCTGCCTCCCCATCTGTCCGCATGCACGCCTCACACGCGAGATGCTTGCTGGGAATGGCTGCACTGCAGTCGTACTGGTCTTTCACTTGTAGGTGACATGGTGCAATATTTTGCACTGTGCTCTTCTCCCGCAGCTTCGTGCTGTCCTCCAACACTACCACTCCATCTCTTTGCACCTTGACTATCTTCAGGATGGCTGGCTTGGTGGCTACCTCCATGCCAGAGCGCGGTTGTTGTCGTATATATACGAAATCGCCTGCCTTGAACTGGTGCGGCTTCGGCTCGTAACTGCCACTCCTCCTGTGCTCGTACCGTAAAGTGTCGCGGTGCTGAGCGATCTCCAGGTTGCACCCCGCATGTACCATGAGCCTCTTCACGATGGCGGCTCGCTGTAACAGATCATCAGCCAGTGTCTTCTCCTCCTGCTTCCCAAAGTCCAACTCGGGTCGAGCACGAAGATCCGGTGGCACCGTGGCTTCCTGAGCGAACAGCAAGGTGAATGGCGCCACTCCAGTGGACTGCTGCCTAGCTGCGTTGTAGCTGAGTACGAGTGACCAGAGCATCTCATCCCACTCGAAGTCCAGGCCCTTGTCGAGGGCCATCTTCTTGAAGCAAAACTTGAGGGTGCGTACCACCCGTTCAGTTAAGCCATTGCTCTCTGGGGAACTCGGTGAAGTCACTCTTCGGTCAATGAGACACTGCTCGCATAGAGCAGAGAACTCACCTTCAAACTCAGTGCCCCCATCCACCAAACATTCTGCAGGCGCCCCAAACACGGATAGGACATGATAGCGAAATGCGCTGGCGATGGTGGCGGCCTCCTTGTCGGGGATTGGAACACACACGACGAATCGCGTGTAGTGCTCAATCATGACCAAGACGCGTTGGTTCCCAGCCTTCGTGGTGCGTTTCGTAGGCCAAGCTAAATCCAGGGACCAGCGGTACATGAAGGACTTGATTTCCAGCGGCGTGAGATTCGCCTCCTCCCGTGCATAGTGCGTCTTCACCCTCTGGCAAGTCTGGCACTGAGTGACCACTGCTTGCACATCCTGTTTCATGCCTGCCCAGTAATGGCGTTGCCACAACAGGTTCAATGTCCGCCTGATGCCCCAATGGCCAGTCCTCTCATGGTACTCACGCACCAACTGAATCCTGTCACAGGGCTTGGGCACCAGCAGCTCCTTACCACTGACGGTGACCATGTATAACTCGCCCATGAGCTCGTCCCAACGGTGGCGCGCTGCTCTCTTCCTTACCCTGTGATACTCCTCCTTGGGCACCTCCACTCTTCCTCCTGTCTTGACCCACGCGAGGCATAGCTCGTCCTCGTGTACATCGGGGTATCTTTCTCGGAGTGACTCCTGGTTGGTTACGCTGGCTAGCATGGCAACCATTCTCGTAGTGTCAGGCAGCTTAGGCAGCCTCATCTCTTTCTCCTTTGTCACTGGTGCCCACTCTGGGGCTGAGCTCGTCTCTGCTGGCTTGCCTCCAGGTCTTGAAAAGGCCTGCCGGTGACGTGCTTCATAGCCCGCGAGCTTCATGGAGGCCATCTTCCACTGTCTGCGGCGTGGAACAGCGTCGGCGGTGCCTAGCCCCTGTGTACCTTTCTGCCCTTGGCTGCACATGCGTTGCAGTCGTTCTTCCCAGTCCTGATGGCTGAGGCGTCGCGCGACTTGCTGGGTGTAGCCGCTGGAACTGGTGATCCACTCTGCTAGTTGTGCTCGCACCGGCTCAGCCGTGCCCTCGGAGGTGGCAGCCACCTTGGTGGATTTCGCGATAGGGATGGCAACTAGCGTGCCATGTTCCTCCTCCTCACTCTCCTCACTCTTCGGCAGTTTGGTCGTGCTGACCTCGGCAATCGCATACAATAGCTCCATTGCTCTTCGGTCCATGGCAAGGCCAAGCACTCCTGCCAATTCTTCGTCTTTCATGCCATGTGCCGCGCGCAGCTCACCTGCGCTGTACCCCATGGCAACTGCCTTCTCGTCCAGGTAACCTCTCTGGTCTCCCCCACTTCATCATCATCTCCCTTCCTCACCACTGTGCCTGCGCGAGGCGCGCGAAAAGCACGAGAGTTTTGCGTCGCCAAGATGGTTGGCAACACTCTCATAGGCTCCCCTACCACGTTGGCGGTGTAGTGAGGCTTCCTGTCTCCTGTGACGACCCTGCGCGGCTTCCAGCCTCGCTGCAGAATATCGCGCACGTATCTGTCTGGTGGTCTGTCCACCCGTTCCATCACCAGATTGAACTGCTGATTTTGGAACAGATTGCTCCAATATGCTCGTAGACGATGCGCGTATGATCCCGCGCGCGCCGCGTCAAAGGACACCGGCTGGCCCACCACGCTGTTGATGATGGGAAACACCTCCTTCCTGATCTTCGAGTTCTCCCTGTGTGACAGCGGAGAAACGTTTTCTAGCACATATGCTGGCGGTCTCTGAGGCTGCAGCTGTTGCAGCGTGGAGAGGACTCGCACTGCCTGGTAGAACAGTCTGCTGTGCCTGCCCTCCAGACCAGCCAGCTTGCCAGCTGGTGACAGGTCCTGGCATGGATATCCACACACCATGACCCACTGTTCTCCACTCAATGCCCCTGCATGTACAAGGTCAATGAGGCTGGTGTCTTCGATGTTGCTGGGCAGTTGCTCCAAGTGGGCTGCCTCGGCACGGAACAAGTCAGGATGACGGCGGCTGAGCGCCATGCACCTGGCCCTGGCTACCGTCTGGCTGGACTTCGAGATGTCCTGGTAGAGGTACTTGTTAACCTTAACTCCGCAGCGCAAGAGCATCTCTAGTCCAGCACACAGGCCCCCACACGGCTCATAGCAGACCACGCCCTCTTCTCTGGCTTCCCGGAAGAAGCTCTTGTCAATCACTCTTGTGTCGATCTTCTTCGGCACTTTGAGCTTACCACCCTCCATGGTCTCGTCGCCGTATATCGCCGGTGAGCCTCCGGAATGCATACCCCTGATCGGCCGGACCTGGCTGAGGGCATCCCAGGCGACTCGAGTCAACCTGCCCGAGCACCTGGCCACTTCCGGGTGGTCAGTGTCAAACATGACCCCCTTGTTACACTCCAGCTCTTCTTGGTAGTGCACATCAAACAGTCGATGGACTGCGCTGGTCCCCAGCTGCTCCCTGACCATGTTCTCGCAGTAGTTGGCCACCTGGGCTTCTGGGCTTACTTCGGGACCAAGTGGTGGCTCCCTGGTCACTTCCAAGCAAATGATGTCTGTGAAGCAGCGCGTTGGCCTCTCGGCACGCCCCGCTTCCCTGGCTCGGTCCCCTTCACGATCCAAACGGGCACCAGTCTCGTCTGCGGTGCTGGGCAGTGGGTACCTGGATGGCACATCCGCGTTCTCATTCTTCGGACCTGGTCGGTACTGGACCGTGAACTCAAACTCCTGGAGGCTGATGGCCCAGCGTAGGTGTTGACCTTGTAGGTCCCCCTTCTCCATGAGTGTTGTGAGCGGCGAATGGTCGGTGATCAGCGTGAAGTGGATCCCGTGCAGGTACTGTCGTAATGTGCGGATGGCCCACACCACTGCCAGCATCTCACCCTGGAAGCTCGCGTACTGTCTCTCGGTCTTCGACAGCGAGCGGCTGATGACCACACAGATGTGCTCTACGCCATTCTCGTCCTTCTGCCCCAGCACTGCGCCAATGCCATGGTTGCTCCAGTCTGTGTAGAGGAAGATGGGCTTGCTGTAATCAATGGGCTTCAAACATCTCCCCGAACATAGGGCATCCTTCAATGCTTGCAATGCCTGGTCCTGATCCTTCCCCCAAGCTTCCTTGACATCCAACACTTCCTTTCTGAGCAAGTCGTTCAATGGTCGTGCCATCTCTGAGTAGTTGGGTCCCATGGGTTCCCCCACCAGACCTTTGTAATAGTTCATGAGTCCAAGGATGGAGCGTACTCCAGTTTTATCCTCGGGCTTGGGCAGCTCTTGGATGGCCTTGCACTTGATGTCCTGCGCGCCAATGGTGTTATAGCCGATGCGGTAGCCCAAGAAGTCCACCGTGGCTGACCCGAAGGTCGACTTGCCCGAATGCAGACGTATCCCTGCATCCCCCAAAGTGCGAAGCACGGCTTCCACATCCTTGATGTGCTGCTCAGCGGTGTCTGAGTATATGCACACGTCATCGACGTACGCCACCGTGCAGTGTTGCAGGTGACGTAGCTCGTAGTCCATGATCCTGATGAAGGCTGCGGTCGCTCCAGCTGCTCCAAACGGCATGGATGTGTAGCGATAAAGCTGGTTGCCCCACCAGAACGCTGTCTTGTCCCTGTCCTCCTCAGTGGTCATGGGAATCTGGTGGAACGCCTTGGTCGCGTCCAGGGTAGTCTTGAACTTGGCCTTGGCCACGCGCTGGTAGAGCTCTTCTGGACGATGTGGTAACGTGTTATCCTTCAGCGACAACCGGTTCGTATTCCGGAGGTCGACGCAGAATCTCGTCGAGGTCCACTGTCCAGTGTCGTGATCCTTCTTCCCCGCGACCACCACGTTGCTGGCGTGTCTGCAGTGCTGCGAAGCCGGCTCGATGAAGCCATATTCCAGCAGTTCCTTGCAGTGCAGGTCGATGATCTCCTGCTCTCCCGGGCTGTATTTCCTCGGTCGCTGATAAGCTACCTTAGTCTCGTCCTTGAAAGGGATGGCGAAGGTCGCATGTGCCGCGCCTCCATGGTAGCCTTTGATGTCCTGCGGCTTGTTGGCGAAGCAGTAGCTGCACCTCCTTACCACGTTGCGCATCTCCTCCCAGTTCTCCTCGGTGAACTCGGGATGTCCTCCGAAGGTGGCATTGAGCTCGGTGTCCAGCCACGCGGCCTCGTCCTTGGTGACCCTGGTCGTGCCCCCTGGCTGTAACGTGTCCAGCACCGTGTGCGGAAGCACCTCGTCTCGCTCTGCCACCATAGCCTCCCATCCGGTGTCCCATTGGCGCGAAGACCTCTGGTCTTCCCAGGCGGTTCTGATAGATCTGGCCGGCGAGCCCGAGCACGACCCCATCGCCAGCACGCCCTGAAACTCCCCAGGGGCCACAGCGGCCACCCAAGCAGCCACCGCTAGTAGCAGCAAAAGCTTTAAAATTCTGCTGGTACCCACTGGTTTAACTGGAGGGTGAAGGGTCAGTATGCAAGTCAACATCCTCCACCCCCCTTGCATACGGCCCAGGCCTCCTCCCGCAGACACGTAGATCACCAGCGCCAAGACCGATATCACATAGACACAGTGCGCCACCTGGTAGCAAGCGGCTGTGAACTGCAGGCGCTGCAGTCGGGCGGCAAAGCGCGGCTTCTGCATGCGCCGAGGAACAGCGGCCAGCGTAGCCGGCCCTGCGGCCAAGATCCGCTGGGCGACCGCCAGCGCGCGACCTATCTGAGTCTCCAGCGTGGCGAATGTGCCACCATTGTAAGTCAAGCCGGAGCATGGCAACCCATGGTGGACAATGTGGGCGCCAACTGTCAAGACGCACCCCAGAGTGCCGACCATGTGCGTGAAGTGCATGGCGAGCATGGCGAGACAGAACCGTAGCAATGGCACGTGCCACTGCCCACGCCGGGCGTGGTGGAGCCCAGCTACCTCAAGGGCCCCCTTGGTCAACAGCAGTAGGTGCCTGGCCAGCTCCAACAGCACTCGCAGAGGCGCCTGTTGATGTGCCCATGGCTCGAGTGGTGCTGCGCGTATGGCCCACAATGCGTGTGCCATGGCTCTGCGGGGCACTTCAGCGTGGAATGCCCAGCAGGCGATGACCTCACCAAAAAATCTGAATACCTCCAGAGCCATCCATACTGCCATTACTGCAAAATGAGGCAACTGCGGCCAATGCAAGCGCACGACCACCCCCACGAGCAGGAAGCACACCTGAGTGCGC
Organism: Cymbomonas tetramitiformis; assembly: GCA_001247695.2. Taxonomy (NCBI): domain Eukaryota; kingdom Viridiplantae; phylum Chlorophyta; class Pyramimonadophyceae; order Pyramimonadales; family Pyramimonadaceae; genus Cymbomonas; species Cymbomonas tetramitiformis. Next base: position 26,125 of record LGRX02035355.1, read on the forward strand.
TTCGCCCGCCTATCATTGGCGGGCTGCGTGCCCGGCTTTTCGCCGGGGCTGCTTCTCAGTGACGGGCGCGCCGGGCTGCAGCCGGCCCGGTGCCCCCTTGAAAAGGCCCCAGTGCGCTCTCCCTTCTCCTCTCCTCCCAGATTTCATCATAACTTTGGCGTCTCTGGGGAGCACGCGACGCGCCAATGCCGGCATGTCGACCGCGGGCCGCGTCCTGACGATGAGCGCCTTCCCTGGGGCTCGGAGATCTCCTCCTGCGCTGACCAGCTCGTGGCGAACGCTGCTGTACGGCACTCTCAGTTGGACTCTGTGGGCGCGCCGCAGGATGGCCTGAAGGTCGAGTGTCGACATGCGCAACGAAGCCACTGGAACGCTCCGGGCTGCTGGGTGCTGTAGAGCTCGGGGTTGATGGCACGTACGAAACGGAGTCCTGCTCTTGTGCAGCTGGAGGCACGGCTTCAGTCTGCTGCGTGCAGACGGAATGCGCCGGGGATCTCAGAATGTCGTTGATTGACTGGTGCTCAGGTCTCTGTGCCATGTTGCACTCCAAGCCCCTGGTCGATATCCCGCCGAGAACTCGGCCAGAGTAGGGTGCCGGCGTGGGCGTGGCTCGCGCGCCATCACGACCATCAAGCCCCGGGCAGTCTGGCCCAAGCGTGCTCATCCTCGCAGTTGCGCGGGCAGCACGAGGTCGTTCTTCATATTCTCTGATGATCTCCTGACGTGCCCGTATCGATTCCGAGAGAGCCGCCATGGTGAGGTTGTTTGCTGCGACCTCGGCCTGCCCTTGTGCCAAACTGGCAGACAGTCCAACAAGTCTTTCACTGATGACCTCCACGCTGTCTTCATCCTCTGTCTGCGGCGATGGTGTTCTGGTGCGACACGTGTGAGTGCTCACACCCTCAGCAGCCGCGAGGTCGGAAGAGTATCCCGAGATGCTGCCATCTCCCTCCTCACTTCCTGCATCCTCTCCCTCGATTGGGTCCAGGCACCTCATGAAGTCGTTTCGAAGACGCACCTGCACCTCTGCCCGACGTGCCTCAGCTAGCAATGCCGGGCCCACCGAGGATGTGAACGCAGACAATGGTTCTCGGTGCATCACTGCCACCTTGTTCCAGGTCTCCCAGCTACAGCAGTCGAACTTGCGCGTTCCCGAGGAGAGGTACTCCAAGGTGAACGCCATGTCACTGGGTCCTCGCTCACGGTAGTAGCGATTGTCCTCGAAGAGGTAATACACGGCCTTGGACCGGGCGTTGGCACGGGTCTTGAAAACCCGTAGGGTGCCCTGCCGCGGGCCATCGCTCAAATGGCTTCTGGCGATCTCCAAGAGTTGAGTACGATCGACCAGATGCTCCATATGTTTCTGTAAGGTGCCGAGGAGCCCTCCCGTGCAGCCTTTCGACTGCCCACCCAGAGGCAGAAACTCTCCCCTTTGTCCCACTCCTGCGGAGGAGGAGTACTGGTGCAGGGTCTGGCTGCTGAGTCGCTGCGTGTGCACCCCCTTTCCTCGCTGCGCGAAGGGCTTCCCAAGTTGGAACTCGATCTCGCCCATGAAACAACGGTACTGGATGAGAAAGACCGTCTGTCCATGCAGCGCTGTGAACTCTGAGATCCCTCCCAGATCCAGCCAGTCGGCTTCCCCAGCTGTGTTCTCGCTGCGAGTGGGCGACTCTGGCTCGTAGGTGCCCTGGAACACTGCAGCGTGGTACTCTAACATGGCAGGGTCGAAGACGCCGTTGGGCCAGGTTTGATGCCTTAAACGAAGCGTGGCTGAGGATGGTGGCGGTGCGGAGCCAGATGGCCCTGCCTCATCCCCCCTGACCGTCCTCGACGTCCTGAGAGTCTTGGACGTGCGCACTGGAGGGTTCCTTCTGGCCCCATAAGTGTCCAGCGCGTCCTGTGCTTGCTCCTCTGTCTTGCATGCACCGAGCATCACTCTCGCGTTGTCCCCCAGGTGTAGGTACTCCACGGCGGCAGCGTTCGTGCTGAACACCTCGCCACTGCCTCCTTCCCCATCTGTCACCGGGTAGAACTTCCCCATCTTGTCCGCTGCGTCTGACAGCGTGAGCTGCGGGACCACCTTCACATTCTCGCCCTCCACACCAGCCACCTCCATGTCGTACCTCACCTTCAGACGAGCTCGAAGGTCAGCGATGTCCACTCGCTGTACGTACTTTAGATGCTGGTACTGCCAGCGCTGGTCCTTCTCATAGTAAAAAGGCAGCTGGAACTCGCCAGTCATCTTACCCATGGGGGTCATGTTGGCGGCGCCTTCCATGGTGTGACGTACCATGCGCTCCATGAGATCCCATTGGGCGCGAGTGTGCTCGCTGAGTACGCAGAACTGGCGCGCCACCTTGTCCCACATGAGCTTGCCCGTCACGACCCCTGGATACGTCTGATGGGTGTTGAGGATCTCCTGAACACTCGCCATCGTGTACCTTCCAGCCTCCCGATGGGCACCACAGTCAGGGAGTGGGACCTGGTCGTTGTCCTTCCTGCCGCTCGCCCTTGTGGTCCAGGTCTCTGAGGGTATCTTCGTCTCCTTGTCAACCTTCTGGTCCACCAACGTAAAGTCGGGCCACAGTAGCTCCGTCTCCAGGATGGTCTTGTATTCTCCGCAACGCGAGAACTTGACCCGCACAAATCCTGCGTCCACACCACCTCCATCGTCCTCTTCGCAGAGTGTGCACAGACGAGCATAGCCCGTGCGGTCGATGTACAAGCGCTGCTGAGACCATCTGCTCTCCTTGTCTTGGTAGTCCCACGGGTTCACCGCCATGCCCACCCATGGCTGCACGCTGGCCAGCTTGAAGTCAGCTTCGCTCGCGGCCTCTTGCTCCAGCGTGAGGTCTGGATAGCGAGGGTCTGACTGAGTCGTAGCCAGGCTGGCTGGCGTGTTGGACCCCCTCGCATCTGGCTCTTCAGCACTGGACCACTCACCTCTGGTTGCCACATTGGCTTCCCGCTGGCTGCGTGATGATGCTTGTAGCATGCCCAACATCTGGTCTGTCAAGGACGTACCAGGCGCCGGAGGTTCGTACGTTGAGCTCTCGGTGTGTGAGCTGACTCGCCCAGTGAGCTCGCCTTGCATCATTGAGCTGGGTCTCAGGAAGCCCGCCTCCACCATAGACTGGCAGCGCGCCTCGAGCCTCTCCTTCTCCTCCGAGTTGAACCTTCTCAGCCTCATCTCCTCTAGCCATGACGCCAGGCTGTCCATTAGCTCGGGGTGGTTTCGCGAGAATGCACAAGGTGCAGGCGCACACCTCTCCCCTGCGAGGGCCAGACGGTCCTCTCCCTTGGTGTCCAGGGACACCGCTTCACGTGGTGGTAGCGCGCAATCCTCAAAAGCGGGGGCAAGAGTGCGCGCTGCCGTGGCATCGACGTCGAAGATCTCGGTCGCCAGGCACACTCTCGGGTCTTCGTTCCGCTTGCTCCTTGCATCGACGGGCGGCGTCAACTCGATCAACGGCAACGTGACCTTCTCCTTCATGCCCAGTGACACCGCGGCCTCAGAAGTGGCGATGCCTCTGTAGAGGTCGATGGTCAACTTGAGGGCGTTCTTCAGGGGTCCGTCCCGTGCCCACCAAGAAGTCCCACGTAGTGTCGTTGGTGTAGGTGACGAAGGCGTGGAGCCGATGCAGAGTCATGTACGGCGTGCCCGCGGCGAGAACCACATCCACGTAGCAGTACTTGGTGAATTCCGCAGGGCTGCCATCACATCTAGCCACCCTGGCCCCTGTCTCTGCATCAAAGATGGTCAAGCCCAACCTGTTGGCTGTCCTGATAGGGATAATGTTGCAGTTGGCTCCCGTATCCAGAAGAAGCGCTTTGTACAACATGAGCAGGCCTCCGGAGGCCATCAGCGCCATCCCTTGTGCCAAAGACTCGTTCAGGAGCTTGCATACAGGCTGGACCTGTGCCATGGCAGTGAGCTGTTCCTCTGTAATAAGACCACTGAGCATCTTCTTCTTCAATAGCTCGTACGCCTTGGCCTCCATGGTCCCTGCGTGCAGCTCGCCCCTCTCGCTGAAGTCTCTCACCCCGTAGCTCTCCTGGACGGTGGCCGCTGCAGCAGTTACATGCACCGTCGTCCTCCCCTTCCTGGGCTGCTCCACCATGTCCTCCGGCATCTCGTCCAGAGGAACCTCTTCTTCGTCACTGTCGTCGCCCGACTCCATGCCCGGGCAACCGTCATCATCGTCACTGTCGTCGCCCGACTCCATGCCCGGGCAGTCGTCATCCTCATCGCTGATGTCCTGGCAGTCTGCTGCTGAAGCTGTCGGCACGGGGAGCTGGTTGTTCTCAGCCAGTTCCACCAAGGTCTCCACACCCCTTGGAGCTGTTATGCGACCTTCTGCTACGAGTCCAGCAGCTAGCTTACGGAAAGCTGCTCCCAGACTCTTGATCACGGAGGCCATGAGCTGCACCTTCCTCTGCATCTCGTCCGCCGCAGGCGCCATGGGCACCTGTGCGTCTGCCTCGTACTCCTCGGGTGTCTTCACTGGGAAGCCCCTCATGCGCTGGGTACTTCCCAGGGCTACTGCTGGAGCCGCCGTGAGTTCAGACTCCGCACTCTTGCACAGCGTCTCGGGGAGTGCCCCCAGACCCAAGGTGTTGAGGGCGCTCGAGAGCTCCTCTTCGCCCATCTCCTCGGCCATAGCTGAGAGTAACTCGGTTGGAGGGCCAGACGACACTCCTACCCCTGCGCTGCCATGGTGGTGCGCGCGTGCATCGACGGTGTGAGTCTCCCTCTCCGCGACGTGCGCTGCGACTGGTTCCTCGTCGGAGCCCTCATCCTCGGACAGCACCTGCGACTTCACACTGCCCGCACGACTGGCAGTCTTCCTAGCAGCCACCATGCCCTGGTACTCTGCTTTCAACGCCTCGGGATTGCCAGTGGCGCTCTTCTGCTTGTCCTCCGGTGACTGTTTGGCTCTGTACTTGTCTTTCTCGTCGTTGGACAGCTGCTGCCAGTCCGTCACCAGGATGCCCCAGTCAGAGTTCTTGAAGCGGTTCTTCAGATTGTACATGCGCAGGGCGGCGTTCTCCGCGTCCCACCACTTGCTGGAACCAAGCCTGCTCTCGTGGAATCCAGCAGGCATCTTGACGTGTTTATAACCACTCCTGCACTGCTCGGGATCGGACTCATGCCAGCCCCCTCCAAAGCAGCGCAAGCACTTGGGCTTGTCGTTCGTACGCACGCCCTCTGCTGGCGGTGGCGTCTTGTTGTAGGAGGCCTTCTTAGCTCTTTCGGCCACATTCACCTCCTTCTTCGTCTTCTTAGAAGGTGGTGTATCTGCCTTCTTGCTGTTCTCCGGTTCGCCTGACTGCACCACCTCAGAGGACTCAATCTTCTTGATCGAGTTCTTTATGGCCTTGAGGTCAAGGCCATGCTGTCGCGCCTCCCAGGTGGAGTACTGGCAGCCACACCGTCTGGTGATCTCCTGGAGGAAGGTGAGGATCCAAGACTCTGCATCGCCCTTGAGCTTGTCTTGAACTTCGACAATGGCTTCCAGGTCCTTCCAGGTCACCCGATTGGGTGGCGGGAACTGTGCCCTCAGTTGCTCCTTCACCCGCGTCTGGAAGACCTTGATGCGCAGGTTGTCCACGCAGTCCTCGATGAAGGTACGCAGCTCTTCATCGCTCAACACCTTCCCAGTGTTGAGCTGCATTTCCCTGCGTTGGCACATCTTCATGTAGGTCAGCCCATCCTGCCCCACCTCCTGTGGCTTCTGTGTCAACAGATCCACTTTCTCTTGAGTCCCTTTCATCATGAACTTCTTGTCAAGGGCAGCGATGAAGCCCCTGAGCGCGTAGAAGTACTGGGTATCACGGGTGCCATCACGTCCCGTCAAGCCTTTCAGGGAGGTTCCATCAGTCAGATATTCGTCGGAAACCTCCCCTTGGGTGTCTTGGTTCGTCACCGGCCTCGCTATCACCCACGTGGTGCCAGTGTTCATCTCATTGAAAGGGGGCCTAGCGCACGGAATGGTACCCTCGAGTGGGCCATGCTCGCTAGTGTCCTTTAGGACTCGGTCCATGTTGGAGGCCACTACCCCCCCTCTTTCATAGTTCTCGCGCCACCAGCTGAGAGCTTGTGAGTTCTCTCCAGCCAGACACGCAGGGACGATGTCCCACAGATATTCAAAGTCAGGGGGAGTCTCTCTCAGGGTCTTCATCTGTGCTTCGGTGAGAGTGCCAGCCCCGGACCTGAGCCTCCTCCTGACGTTGGCGTTGTGCTGCCGTACGAAATTCTCGCACATGTCGGCGAACTCCCTCAGGAACTTGGGCCGATCTTCTTCCTTGGTGCCCGTGTAGTTGGGCAGCGTACCAAGGTTGACGCGAGCGGAGTCAGTGTACTCCATGTCTTCCTCAAAGATTACTAACGGCTCCTGGGCCTGGGCTTGCGGTTGTGCTGGTGCTTGTGCCTCAGGCTGTACTAGTACTTGGGCCTCAGGCTGGCCACCGGCAGCCCCTTCCTCTCCTTCCAGCTCTGTAAAGTGCTGGCTCACTCGTATCGCTCTCTGGGCACGCCTCTCTGCCCTTTGCTGCTCCTGACGGTCAGTCTTGGATTCCGTTGCTACCTTCCCGGTGGAGAAGAGATACTGGTGTGAAGGCTCTTTTCACTCCACACTTCCCAGCTTACCAGTACGGATGAATCCGTCCCTGGCCTCACCTTTCAGTGCTTTGCTCTAAGTAGCAATCACTGCCAGGATAATCTCGTCCACGACTGGTGAGCAAGGTTCCATCTGTGACCCGGTCTTATATTGGCTCTCCCAGATGTCCAGCAAGGTTGCCTCTGCCCTCAGTGTCTCTGGTCCACGCAGTAAGTCAGCAGAACGCCAGCATGAGTCAAGTGACTACAAAGAATGCTGTCGTGATGGTGTCCACTGACAGTCCTGTTTCGCTCCACGCCTTCAGGCGTACCAGTACGGATGAATCCGTCCCTGGCTTTACCGTCTGGTGCTTTGCTCCAGCAGGATGTCACTTCCCGAAATAGCCCAGTACACAATTCTCAACGCTGCAATCATGTTTGCAAAATTAGCAACTGGTTCCACTGTGATCGCTGTCGCTGTACTTTGCAAGACTGGTGAACTTCGAGTGTCGCAACAGCCTGCTTCACTCAACCTCTTCCAAGGCTTACCAGTACGGATAAATCCGTCCCTGGCATCACCATTCAGAGGTCTCGTTCTTCAGGACTGCTGTTGAACTCTCAGCATTACAGACGACATGTCTGTAATAAGGCACATTTTTGTTTTGAAAAAGACTGTTAATTACAGTTCTGACGCAGTCGCACAAGGACAAGTCCACAAATGTATATCTTTACAAGCAGAAGAATACTGTATCTTACAAATTATATCATAACACTGCTGTTTTCGCGGTCTTAAGCGAGTCCTGGCTATTTTCGGAATCACTGTTACGAAGGCAAAACAAAAATGAGCGTCTGGCTCACCCTGCTACGCCGCCCTACATATTCTCGCTATCTCCAAACAAGTGTAACACCCATCCGTATTTCCGTATCTCGTCACTGTCATAACTCCTCGCGCGTATCGTACTGCGCGTGTCATACGTTCGTCACAGAGACTGCTACAGCGAGTGTCACAACCCGGCTGAGGTACACGATAAGCCGTGGTTTGTGACAAACGGGGCTGTCGGGTGAGGGCGACGGGCTGCTGGGTCCGTAAATTTGGCTGACGGGTGAGTAGACAGGGCTGTTGGGTGAGTAGAGGGGGCTGCTGGGTGGAGAGCGTGAGTACTGTGCCACTTCCTCACCCGCGTGGGCTGCGTCACTCCTGATGTGGTCGTCGCCAGCGTCGTAGACGATTAGTCGTTGGCGCGCGCAGCGGGTCGCGGCTCTCGTTCGCAGGTTGTGCGAGCTGATACTGGTCGGGGCTGGTGGTAGGCAAATGCATCAGTACGAGTGGAAATGTGGAATTGGCTCGCTGGCGGTGCCCTGCTGGTCAGGTTCTACGGTGTGGTGAGAGGGAGTCTTGGGTACGGCCTTGTACCCCTGCGCCCACTTCTCGCTGGTGGGTCCTGGGTCGCGGGGTGGCGGTGGCACTGGGCGCCGAGTGCGTGGATGGTGGCGGCATGCTGTTGTATGACGGCTGCGGAACTTCACTGTGCAGCCGGTCAGTGATCACGAGGCGGGTCGGGGCTAGGCTGGAGCCCTGGCGTCGGCCTGCTCACAATATTTCTACGTGAACATGTCGCGCGTCATTAGCGGCTGCTGTTTGTGTGCTAGTTGGAGGTTGGCCACGAGCTGTGCCAAGTATGGACGCAGTTCGGGTGGCATCGTGCCCCGCTCCACCCATCGGGCGCCCATCTGAGTCTGGTCTGACATGTGGCAGGGGTTGTATGGGCTGTGATGGTACTCGCCGAGGTCTCGGTGGCAAAAAAATGCAGAGACCATTAGGATTACCTACATTGCTGGGGTGCGGATGCATGGCAGGCGCGGGCGTCACGGTACCGGAAAAGTTCTCGAGGATGAGGTTGCCGGACATGTTGCGAAGGAGGTTTCTGCCCGCCTCGTTGAGGTGGGCGTTCGTGGAGGGGAAGGTGTTGTCGCGGCTGCTGCGTGGTGCCTGATAGCCAGAATTGGTGGTGCTGGTTTTGGGCGCGGTCAACGGTTTGACCCCGGGGATGGGCTTGGTAGGCTTGGCTGGCGTCGATGACGAGGGCTTCACCAGGTTCAGCAATGCGTTCTTGGTGGCGCCGGTTGGAAATGAGTGGGCGTACTTGTGTAAGTTGTCCTGGTCGAGGGCGCGACGCAGGCACTTGTTCTCAAACTCCTTGAGCTCCTCGAAGATTTGCTGTGCCACCGCGCGGTCATTTCCTTGAGCGTGTATTCGCTGTAGCTGGTGACGTCGCGGTGCTGCCTTTCTTTGACGATGCCCGCCACCCCATGCAACTGGTAAGGCGTCCAAGAAGTGACCCATAGCGCTCTCGTCATTGACCAGTGGCCTGTCCACTGAATGTGCGCGGTTGGCCCTGGCGACCAGGCGAAGGAATCGGCTGCTCAGGCTCAGAGGGTCCTCGTCGTCCATGATACACAGGTCTTCGAGAGCCTTGGTGGATGAAGGACCACCGAACTTGAGCTGCATGAAGTACCACATAGCATGCCAGGCTGCGTCGTAGTCTAGAGCACCGTTCGTCTGTTTGACGCAGAAGGGTTTATTGCGGCGGTACATCAGTGGTGACATCATAAACCTTGCGTGGGCTGGATAATCTTCCTCGTCCTCCAAGGTCATCTCGGCCACGGTGCTGCCGTCTTCACGGGGTTCCATCAGGTATACTCGCACTTTGTCGGTGGAGGCGTCCGAACTGAAGAATGTGGTGTTCAGCGCGGTGTCGAACATTGACCTTTTGATCTTGTTTACGTCTTCTTTTGACATTCTCTCTCCACTGTCGGTCTCCTGGTTGATTATCATATCGGCCAGGTAGGCGTTGATTTCGGAGGCAAGCTTGGAGAAGTCGCCATCGTCCATGTTCTCTTTCGCGATCCGTGGAACGCGACAGTTTGGAGTGCGCGTTAGGCATGTTGTTGGTTTTGGTTTGAATG
>LGRX02035356.1:0-32426 GCA_001247695.2 Cymbomonas tetramitiformis
CAAAGTGAAGACCGTGTCGAGGTCAAAGTAGATCTCAGCACACCACCAGACAAGTGGTGTACTGCCAGAACCAGTAACATAACTTCTCGGGGTCAAAGGGCAGAGGAGCACCGTCACCACAATGAGCACCGTTGCCAATCGCAGCACGACACTCCACTGGGTTGGGCGGCTGGTGAACCGCTGCCGCAAGACCCAGGGAGTGCAGTACCGCATCCAGAGTGACGGGGTCCAGCTCAGTGATACCAGAGTACAAGCATACATCTCCCCTGCACAGCACAGGCTGCGGCGCAGCCCGACCCGATACCTGCACAGGGTCGATGTCGTTGGCCGCCGTGTAGGCGGCAGCTCCCACTCCCATGACAGAAATCAAGAGAATAAAGGAAAGTAGAAACGGCATCCCCCATAAGCCCGCGTGGGCGGGGAAGCCCCACGGAGGCTTTCCGCAGCCGTGGCTGCGGGGAGCACCGTCACGCCAATCTCCCAGAGCACCACCAGAGTGAGGTGCTTGGGCTGCGGGCGTTGACGAATGATTTGCCGAAATTGTCGAAGTCCGCGGCTTCACGACGAAGCTGCCGTCGGCGAGGTCCTCGTAATCGTCCGTGTCATAACCCGTGAGATCAACCTGTCCGATGGCGGCGTGGTTCACGGTCTGAACGAACCCAGCGAACTCACCGTCCGCGTCCGCTGTGGTGGTTACCCGCGCCGATTGCGGTGGCGCGGGCTTCACATCCTTTCCCTGCGAGACAGGCATAGCAGGGGCCGGCACGGCGGATGCCGATGCCGCCGCACCACCTGCCGGAACCTGCTCCTCCGGTGTGGCCACCGCTTCGGCGGGTCTGCACACCAGAGCCGAAGCCTCCTGCCCGATGCCGGCAGTAGGCGGGAAAGACGCGTGAGTGTAATGTACCTGCGGGTTGGCCGCGGAGTGAACCTCCGCGGCAAGATCGTCGAGCCGGCGGAGAATGTCATCCCCCTCGGAAGCCGGCCGCTGCTCCACGGTGAAGCCGTAGGCGGACACGTCGATGCCGCCCACCGCTCCCGCACAAAGCACCGCGGGCGGCCCGTACACGGCGGCCGCACGTGCGAAGGAACCCGCTCCATCATCCGCTGCCTGCTGGAACAACGCGCACATTCCTTGAATAAATGACAGATGATGTGACTTATCATCTCGATGACATGTACAGTCATAGTCGACCGTACTGACGACTGTCTGTCATTATAACATATGACATGACTCGACATGACATGACATGGTATGACATGTCTGACAGGTATGACACGTATGACATGTATGACATGTATGACACATGTGTCATCGGTCATAACCCTGACAGTAATCCATAAAAGCACTACTGCATTACAGAACGTGCTCCAAAAAGACAATCTCGAACGAAGACGTCCTCGAGGGGAAGGGCTAGCAGGAGCCCCTTCCTCGTACTCTCCCCGCTCATCGTCACCTGCAGCTACGATTTCTACCGCTCCCACAACGAGGGTCAACGCCGGATCGAGAACATCTTGACAACGCTAAACGGCGACAAACGCTCAAACGGCGAGCGAATATACACTAAACAGTAATGGGGAGCCGTCGCTTTTTGACCAAAACGGTCTACGAAAAAAAATATACATAATTGTTCGTCATTGTCTTAGGGCAGCCATCTCCTGGGGCTGGGGCATGAAGACAAACATGGGGCATGCATACCCCGGGGCTTGGGGCATACAGGGCAACCTTGGGGCATGCATCCCCTGGGGCTTGGGGCATACAGGGCAACCTTGGGCCATGGGGCATGCTAGGGGCAGGCGGGCACGCACCTGCAGCAGCATGAGCAGCAGAAGCTGGTACTTGGGCTGCCCCCCCCTGCCGCTTCACTTGTGCTGAAGGGGCACACACAGTAGGTATCAGGTAAAAACCCCTTAGCTTGAGGCAAGAACATGGCAGAGGTGTACAGTCATTGGGCACGCAAGGTCTAGGCATACCAGTACGAGGATCGGCACTGGGCCTTTTGAGGGGGACTGGCCCCGGCCTCGGTACTTTGACAGCGCCAGCCTGAAGAGGATGGGCAACTACTGCAAGAGGAAATATTGGTGTAGTTAGATTGACTTAAAACAAGACAGCACAGAAAACCAAGCATGCATACGGTGACTGTGGGAAAGGATATACCCTTTCTGTCATGCTCGCGTTTCCTTTTTCTTCCGACTGTCACCGCAGACGCGCCAGGCTGTTGAGGCGGACCAGCAGCTGTGGGAGGAAAGATGCGTTCTTTAAAAGAATAAAAGGAAAAAAGAAAGACGATGAGGGAAAGGCAAGTAGAAGCAATATTCTTACCAGCGGCTGGGTGAACCTGCGTGGGAAGCAGGGAGTGCCCAGTAATCCGCTCGACGCGGCTAAAACCCTCCTGGTCCAATCTGCTGCCGCAGTGGACCTTGAAGGTACTCCTGGCGAAATGGTACTCCAAGGCCACGCGCTCATGGATCGCGTGGGGGGGGGTCGGCGTCTTGAATGGTGTACAGGCCGGTATCCTGGTCCCGCGACTTGATCCTAGAAGAAAAGAAAGGCACGATGAGGTTGAAGACAGAAGCCGACGAAAAGTAGCGCAGGCAGGTTAGAATGCGTACCATACAACATGCATCGTGGTTTGGTCACCACGTTTGGCCACGGTGGTGTACTCCACCAAACAGTCGCCGCATGCTGGGAAGACGACGGTGTACCAGTTCGGTCCAGCATGGTGTTTGCGACAGCGTTCGATCTCTTTACGACATTTCAGGATGTCGAACTTGCAGTCCACGCACAGGTCTACCAACCAGAAGCCGTCGGCATCCGTCTCATCTCTTCGCGTGCGGTTTTCGACTTTCTGAATATATTTTTCCGAAGCAGCATCAGGGTCATTGCACGCGCCTGGCATTTTTGCGAGAAAGAAAGTAAGTAAGAGGTAAAGGTAAAGGGCGGGCGCTGCGAAGGTTAAAATTTGTTAAAGCCGTTTGCAGTGGGGGATACCATGGGGCATGCCCGCCGCAGCGGCACCACCATGACGCGACCAGGCCATGACATCCTTCCCACCTAGTGTTGGATAGGCTTTATCGGCACCTTTTGCGCAATGACGCTGATGATTTTCGGTGGAACTTCAGCAGGTGTGGGGGATTCTGTTGTCGCTGGGTATTTTCTGTCAGACTGCCCCTTTGCCTTTTGTGTTATCCGAAGATTTCTGCGTCTGACTGTCTGGACACTAAGCCCACTACTGCAGGTGGTTCTTTTCGTGTCTGTCGTGTCTGTGCGTTTAGGCGTATCACTTTTCTTTGATGCGATTAGAACCCTGTCAGCTGTGGCAGTTATTGCGTGAGCTTTATTGGCTTCCACCAGCTTGACGTTCTCGGAGATTTTTCGACAAAAGCTGCAAGTCAGAGAGGGAATCCACAGCAGTACTACTGGCGAAGTCGCATGAAAGCGTGGCATATCCTCCCTTGGAGATTCTCAGCAGATGTAGAGCAGACGTAGCGCTACTTATCATCTGTTGAAGCTGTATCTCAATACTCGCAAAAAGCGGTTCAAATGGCCGATTTGTTTCCGACCAGATTTCCCGCCCATACCGAACACCGCTCGTCGCAAAATGTGGCGCGTTTTAAAATGTACCTGAGAAAATAATACAGTAATAAAACCATACGAAGGAAAAAATTGCCACTCATTATCATAAAAATATCGCGATAATAAAACAAATAAGGCGACTGGAGTTTTCCCGGAGAGGCGCATGCGTTGACCGGTCGGCGAAAAGTGTTAGGAGTTCACACACAGGTGACAACAAACGAGATCCGAGGAATATTTCAAAACCAACGAAGAGGTTCGGCACCCCGTTAGGAGATACCGTTCCAGCAGAACAAAACAACACTTCACCATTGGGCATTCACTACGGCTTGCGTGTCGTGCGCCCGGGTCGCGGCGCGAGTGGCTCCTGCGGTGAATGCCCACAACCTGCCACAAGGCCTAGTTGGCACCCTTCGAGCAGCCAAGCACGAATTCACGTCGAAACGTATGAAAAAAACTGCGGGCAAAGGCGTGCTTCGAGCACACGCATGACAAAACGGCATGGGTCAGGTGTCCAAACTCAAGCTGGCGCGTCGCCAACCATGAATTCCCACAACCTGTCATACAGGCCCGTCGGGGAATCCACCGTTGCCGACGCCTGCGCGGGACGAATTCACAAAGGTAAACACTATACAAACTGTGGGGGAAAACATACGTTCGGCTACAACTTTGTCAAAAGGCAACAGTCAGGTGTCTTGACTCAAGTTGGCGCGCCGTCAGTCATGAATTCCCACAACCTTTCACACAGGTCCGTTCGGGGAATTCAACGTTGCCAAAGCCTGCGCAGGTCGAATTCGCAAAGATAAACATCATACAAACCGTGGGGGAAACAAACGTTCGTCTATGTTGGAAACAGCACAGCAGCCACGGGGAGAACGCTCCCGGCGAGATAGAACGAACTCAATAATTGATAACATACGGGAATAAATAGTCTGACTGACACAAGCAGAGTCACCGAAGATGACATACCGGAAATGACACGTGACAATACGAACATGTCACAGTGCCAATTCCAGCAGTCTACAACTTCGTCAAACGGCAAAAGGCAGGTGCCGCGGCTCGTGTTAGCGCGGCTACGGTTGTGCATTCCCAAACGCCAGCCACACACGCCAGTTTGGGCGTATACAGCAAGCAGGCCTAGCGGGGTTCGAATTCGCACAGCAGATGGGACAACATATGGCACAAAAGGCCGGGCGCATCGTACTCCCACGTGGACACTGCTGAGAGCGCCTGTGGCGGTTCGCCGTCGCGGGTGTGAATTTGCGGTAAACGCAGCTTCGGGCTATCTAGCCGTTACGCGCTCAACGGGGAAAATGTCACTATGTGAGAATTCGCTAACGTGGTTCGAATTCGCGAACGTTTTCGGACGGCTGCGGATCTCCACCGCTGCGGACGGCGACGTGCGTGTCTACTGCTGCGCAACATAGAACATGCCAGGCAGAAACGCGCTTCCGCCGCGCTGGCTCGTGGATTCGCAAAACGTGTGCGGGTCTAACTTGCGTTCACGGAGTGTAGATTCAGGCTCAGATGGCAACACGAAAAGCAGGAAGGCAAACAAGCAACAAAGGGGGCAATTCACAGATAAAACAAGCACACCGGCACGACTTCGCACATACCGCGTGGCGTGCGATGCACTCTGGGGATCCGAACCAGACTCTTACAAACTGCTAGTGACAAAGATTTCATGTGGACTCAAAGTATATATATGCATATATCACATTTAATACTAGGCCACAAGAGGCAAATATCATTATCCAGCAGAATGGTTTTGAAAGGTTCGGATCTAACTTTTCGAAAGCAGAAGCTAGCTAAATACTCAAGCGAGCATAGTGAAAGTCCGTGAATGCCATTGTCGTTTCGGATGCCCTGTGACTATTGGTTCCCAGTGACAGCGGCGTTTGGTGTCAACGCGCGCTTTCGTTTGCCCTGTCATGCATCGCCGAGACGTCATGCGTGATCATGTCGTGATGTCACTTCGCGTAATGTCGTGCTCGACGCTCTGCGGTGCTCGCGGATCGGCACGGGCTGGTCGCGGCGACGTCGATGTAGCGCTTGGCGAGGCGTCGTGCATGATTTATACTGGGAGGGAGATCTGAGCAGGGCTCCTAATCGGTTTCAAACTTGCATATCGATCGATTTCGATATTCAACATTTTCAATCGATAATCGTTAATCGATGATATCGATTCATATCGATTATTGAATTTTATATACAATTCTCCGTATACAATACATAAGACCGCCAATACTAAACTGAATCGATACCGATTTATCGATGAAATGTGCACAAAAATGATATCGATCGATACCGATTTCCCGTTTTTTCCCGATATATCGATATATCGGAATATCGGTTAAACTGATTAGGAGCCTTGAGCTGGAGAACGTGATATGCTCCACGAGGCGCTCGAGCGGAGAATAAACTGGGGTAGGACCCGGTGACAATTAATGAAGAAGGGGGTCATGGTTGGGGCGTTTGCTGACGGCTGAGACGGGCGCGATGGGGGAAAATATGGTTAGGTCTGACATGGGTTGCGGTAGCGTAACGCTAAATATGGGGGGTCTAACAGGCCTTTCAGGGGTGCCCGAGGGACCCCTTCTAAACCTGTTCGTTGTTGTGACAAACTGACATATATCAAAATCAATTGATGCTTTTATTTTGTCATCGATATCGATTGATAATAAAATGTTAAGATTTCATACTCAATCAATACCGTCCGGAACAAGTGATGCCTACTCTCACCTACCCTTGCTCCCTTTTCACCTAGTTGCCGAGGTCCAATTTGGGGGCTCTCGGGGTAAATTAAGACGTGCACGATACAGTGTCTCACGACAGTAGACAGTTGTAAACAGTACAGTAGCGGATAGGTTGAAGTGACACGTTCATTGTGCTTCATCCCAACGATTTATCTTTCTGGCCTGGGTGTGTGGTAGTGTAAGAGTGAACCCTTTAGCTTGCTTACTTCGTGTTTCCAATTCTTAAGTGCTCGCAGGGCAGGCGCACGTTATCGCCTTACGTTTAATGCCGGGTTAGTCGTTCGATCAACAACTGAAAAACGACTATGCAAGACTATATATCTGTCTCCAGACAAGCATGTTTTGATGCTTCAGGTGTCACCGCCGCGTACTTCGTGCTTTATTACTCTTTTCTATTTGCCCAAACGTACATCAAGATATATTTGTATGCCAAGGACCACGCAAGTAGACATGGCAAACAGCTGGACATTGCACTGGCAACTGGTTTCAAGACATATAACTATACGGAACATAGCTTTAAAAGAATCAAATACAATAACTCTGACGTTCTGGCTCTCGTAAGCGACCGCACTGTCGGAAACATGTTGGAGCAGATGCCACCTTTTATAATTACCTTTTGGCTATATGCTCTTTCAGTAACGGATGCCGCCATATGGAGAAACGGTTTATTGTACATTTTTTCCCGTGCTATTTATCCAGTATGCTTTTGGGCGGGCTCCCCCTATATACTATTCTCCACTTGTCCCGGATATATCATCATCTTCCATCAGATGGCTACTTGCATACAAGCCCTTTCGTCGTGAGACAACGCTGCGTATGCAACTCCAAGATTTGAAGGGAGAAATTGTCGCGAGTAATGACCAGAACGATATCGCATAAGAAAAGCGTGAACTTTCGTTATGTGTTGCACGTTGCAAGACCTAACCAAGCAGCCGTGTCTGACATTAAAGCACCAGTTAAGGTGCTCAACTTTCTCTCTGCGTGAATAGCTTCTTTTACAATCGCTTATCAAATGGTCTCCTTGATGATCTGGCGTGTGGTCCAGCACAATCAAACATCAGATACATTTGCGCGTGACAGGAAATTGGCCTGGATTTATTCGCCGTGCACGTGAGCCGTGGCATGCGGGAGCATTGAGAGATGTGTTCACGAAGCAGTAGTAGTGAGCCGCATGTCGCACGTGTTTTTTTCTGCTATAGGTCGATGTGCTTTACAACTATCATGGAAATGACGTAGATCGTGTTCAAGTCACTTGGGACTCTTGGGCTTGTCCTTAAACGACGAATTTTCCACCTTTGCACAAATCAGTGCATCCCAAACTGACTTCAGGATACTTCAAGTACGCTCGACCTCCTCAAACGTCAAACTCCTCAAACTATGATTGAAGAGTTCACTTCGTAGGTCAGCTTACCGGAGATGAGCCCGCTCATAACACCACAAGTCAACAATTTTGGGGTTTGGTTTGTTCTTTGCAGCTCTACCTACACCAATATATCTTTGGAACAACTATAACTTGAATCGTCTCGCGTATCTATGTAGAGTTCCATAGGCGGCTCTTCCAAATTTATTATTTAACCTTGCGTGGTTAAACGTTGTGACGTTATGTGTTTCATCACGTGCGGACTTTTTGAGTGTTGCTCAATAACCTGCACTACACTGATTTGATGCAACTTGTTTTTGGTATTTTTAAGACAGGTGAACACCCAGTTGTCGTTCCCATCTGCACATATTTGCATGGCACATGTCACTCAAACTGCGTGTGGTGGTTCCTCTGTGCACACATATTAGTGACCAAGGTGATGATTTGCGTACACATGTCGTAGATATATTCCGACACTGCCTGCCACGCATACAAGCACTGCTAACACGTTGCACGGCCACGCATACCGTACAAGCACTATGTATAGAGTACTAAGCTAGCGACTCCTAGGCATCAGATAGAAAGCAACAAGAATTCTTCCGGTTGTCACGGGAATCGCTGCTGCGCACAGATAATCACACATTGAGAGCCCGAACCCCGAAGGCCCAAATTTCAATGGCGCATGCCGCCATGCAACTCATACGAAATTTATAATTATATTTCAAACAGGCAAGTTCGGACCCACTCGCGCGACAGCACTTTATTGGCATTGCGGTGATCGCATCCTTATCAGATCCTAAAGCTCAACTCGAGGTATCCTAACCAAGAGACGGGTGCAATCACACACACACATAGAGAGACGTGAGGTGCAACTGAAGACCCAGCCACCACATCTAGAAAATTGCAACAAGAACTTGCTCGGTTTCAAATCACTCAGGCCGTGCAACATGCATGCGGCCGTAATCTAAAGTCCAAAGAATTAAAGTGAGGTATTCGCCCACACCCTTTACCCGTATCAACCCGGTGAAACATGCAATTTGAGTCGAAAGAAGTATGAACATCGCCAGTCAAGCTACGCAACACAGATAATGGAGACCCCAAGCAAGGCTGCCCGACTACCGATGCAGCTGCAAAGGTGAACTTGGCAGAGGAAAACGGTAAGCACGCGCATTGAACGGCATGAGACTCGCCGACAAAAGCCAACCCACCAGCATCCCAAGTAGTGGAGATGAGAAGTACCGTACCATATGCAGGAATTGGTCGGGCCCGTGAGAAGCACACAAACACACAACCCACAGAGTGAACGGTGTGAGGCCCGACGACAAAAGCCACAATACCATCATCCTAGTGGATGTGAGAAGCATTCGGGAACTTTAAAGCTACACTCAATGACAGATGGGGGGGCTTTTTCTGCCTACTTGCGGGGGCCGCAAGGGGAAGTTACAATCGGAAGCATCATTCAGGTAAGGGTTCAGGTAAGGGGAGAGACTGGGGAGAAGGGAGGGGTTGAGTGCGGGAAGAGCAGGTGCGCGCAAAGAAGAGCTACACACTCACACGATACCTGGACTGTGAATCCAACTCAAACCTAATTCCAACCCAATTAGGCACGGATGAGGGCGCTCCCCAGCATCCTGTCTCCATGCATTCTGCCACACACACACACACCCACACACGATGCCCGAGGCACGGCCGCATAGGCCAGCCCATACTACCAACATCTCTATTAAAAACATGTGCCAAGATATACAAGTACATGTTGGGGTTCTGAATGGTTTCGGCCCATTTATGCATCAGAACTGCACTGTGCGGATGGATTTGTGCCAATATATTCCCTTTTTCCACCATGCCCTGTTCCAAAAGTATCAAAAGATTATCTAAATGTTGCGACGTATGCGAGCTTGACAGACCCTAGCTCAAGATAGATCCGTTACATAACAGGTTGGAATCATGATCATTGTTGAGCTATATCCGACCATCTCGCTGCATACGAAGCTACTGCAAAATAACATTGATATACATCCCTGCTCAATG
This sequence comes from Cymbomonas tetramitiformis, assembly GCA_001247695.2. Lineage (NCBI taxonomy): Eukaryota > Viridiplantae > Chlorophyta > Pyramimonadophyceae > Pyramimonadales > Pyramimonadaceae > Cymbomonas > Cymbomonas tetramitiformis. The sequence continues at coordinate 9,722 of LGRX02035356.1, forward strand.
AATCCCATCACACCTTCCTCATCAATACTCTCAGTTTACAGGATGTGTCACAGGACAAAATGTTCATAGTCCAACGAAAATCATTTCACGCTGCATATTGTACACAATAAAAACACCAGGGTTCCAAAACAGTAGGATGTAAGAAATGGAATGAGCAATGCTCGGCATCAAGTTTTAGATAATGTCAAAGAAAGGAGCTTGGACGACATCGAAGGAGGCACGGTGCAAAGCTCTTCGAAATGTGCCACGTGTCATTGGACGACATCGAAGGAGGCACGGTGCAAAGCTCTTCGAAATGTGCCACGTGTCATTGGACGACATCGAAGGAGGCACGGTGCAAGCGAAATGTGCTTCACTAATGTGCCATTGGACGTGTCATTGGACGACATCGAAGAGGCACGGTGCAAAGCTCTTCGAATGTGCCACGTGTCATTAGACGACATCGAAGGAGGCACGGTGCAAAGCTCTTCGAAATGTGCCACGTGTCATTGGACATCGAAGGAGGGGCACGGTGCAAAGCTCTTCTCGGGGTGTGCCACGTGTCATTGCACGACATCGAAGGAGGCACGGTGCAAAGCTCTTCGAAATGTGCCACGTGTCATTGGACGACATCGAAGGGAGGCACGTGTGCAAAGCTCTTCGAAATGTGCCACGTGTCATTGGACGACATCGAAGAGGCACGGTGCAAAGCTCTTCGAAATGTGCCACGTGTCATTGGACGACATCGAAGGAGGCACGGTGCAAAGCTCTTCAAAATGTGCCACGTGTCATTGGATGACATCGAAGGAGGCACGGTGCAAAGCTCTTCAAAATGTGCCACGTGTCATTGGACGAAATGGGGAGAAGCTACCAACAAACACGGCTTGCCGAATTTCAAGATCTGATCAACTGCACTATTAGGGAGACGGATCATACCAGGAGAAGTATAAGCATATCCGCGGCCATCACTGGCGAAGTACTCCTCAATCTGAAACTTGGCATCCGTCTCGACCATCTCTGGGGGCTCGAGGGTCTCAAGGGTGAGGTACTGGACCCTTGCAGTGTGGGGAAAGCAGCGCAAGTGGTAGCGCTCTTTCCCAGAATTGTAGTACACCAGAGGCTCCATGTTTGCGATGCATATGCCACATGTGCTGCATGGGGTTGGGAGTATCACCGAGCAGTATCCCACCCGAGCATGGGCATCCAGAGATGAGTCCCATTCCTAGCAAGACATATTCCCCACCTCCGCAACGAGTTTCGGAATTTCAGAATTTCGGCACAGACCATCACATCAAGGTGATGCCAATTACACTGTGTATTGCTGACCAGCGTGCAATACCTTAGCAGTCTGTGCCAGCCAGCATCCCGCGTGGCACCTGTCTTGCAAAACTGCTATAGGTGATGCGCAGAGACCAGGCGCGCCGTGATATTCATATGACATCATGAGTGGCGCATCCTCTGCACTCGCCCTGTTTGAGCTGTTCGAGCCTCACCTGCATGATCACGCCGAGACCGTGATCCACCGGCTCAGCAGCCTTCCTCAGCCGCTCCGCCTCCTCCGCCTCGGCTATGAGGCGCTCCTCCTTGAACTGCAACACCACCGGCGAACGTACACAAGTTGCTTTCAGCCTCCCCATCACAAAACCTCCCCCAAAATCACGCGGAGCTCGGATCTTCTCACCAGCTGCCCAGCGAGGCATCTCCCAAGAAACATGGTATGCACCACGAATGTTGTGCTGAGAACTAGATCGCGCTCATACATAAGGAGGCGTCGTTTCAAACCTTCCGGCTTAGTGCTACTTTTGATTGCATTGCAACAGCTGGCCTAGTGACTGGCTCTCCCAACTTCCATCAAGGTTTTGCGACTGCCACGAAAAGACGGCTGACCTCGCATCAGAGGGCCGGCACGAAGGTATATAAAAGCGAGGCGGCAGACTCGGGCCAGCACCTCCCAGGCATTCTCCTTCCAGGAATTGAAGGCGTGGTGAGCGTTCGTCATGAACCGGAACACCACCTGCGAGGCGCCCTCATCACCCTCAGGCTCGTAGCACATTCCGGTAATCTTGACATGCAACAGCTGTGTGCATGTGGCAATGTAGCACCATACAGGACCTCCGACCACGCCACATCCGTGACCTGCCATGCCACATCCATCTGCTCGCGAAATTTGGCTACCGAACAGTCCGTCGAAGCATGTTCAATGCCCCACGTGGAATTGTCACTGCTGCGGAGGGAAACGCTCAGATTTAGGCGCGCCAACGTGGCGGGCGCCGGGCGTGCTTTTGCCGGACACTGGCCCAAGGCAAGGCTCCCACCTCAAGGCTCAGGAAATGTTTTGGAAGAAGTCATACGAGGAAGTGCGCATCCCCTTCGCATGCATGTGCAGGACCACCGCTACGCGCGTCGAGGGAGGACAGAGATTCAGCTTCGTTCGCAATCGGTCCGCATACTGTTATGCTTACACAGGCCTCAGGGGATGCGCTGGTGGCACACGGGGCGCACTGGCCCACAGGCCTCAGGGGATGCGCTGGTGGCACACGGGGCGCACTGGCCCACAGGCCTCAGGGGATGCGCTGGTGGCACACGGGGCGCACTGGTCCACAGGCCTCAGGGGATGCGCTGGTGGCACACGGGGCGCACTAGCCCACAGGCCTCAGGGGATGCGCTGGTGGCACACGGGGCGCACTGGCCCACAGGCCTCCACACGGGGCGCAACAGGGGGGATGCGCTGGTGGCACACGGGGCGCACTAGCCCACAGGCCTCAGGGGATGCGCTGGTGGCACACGGGGCGCACTGGCCCACAGGCCTTGCCCGAACCCATAGTTGCGCGCACCTGCTGCACGAGCTCCCGGCGGTGACGTCGGCAGTATTGCAGGTAGTCGCACCACGTGTCGAAGGCGCATATCTTGTGGAAATGAACCATGCGGTGCACCACAAACCGCGTGGCGCCCGAGTCCCTTGCGAACTCCTTCCACTCATGAAGGGCTTGCCGCAGCTGGAACTTCCGGCGCACCGCAGCCTGCGCAGAGGGGGGCCCTCCGATGTCCTTCAAACTACAACATTCCTCGAAACAAGTCACAACCAGCTCAGTCCGCCCGATGCGCGGACCGATGCAGCAGGCCCTGCGCTCAACGCATCAGTGTGTCAGGAGAAGTCAGATACGATGCAGATCACACCAAGAGGCTGGGCATCCTGTTGCGGGACAGGATTTGCCGTGCAGCACATGGCACGCCCGGCGATACATGGCGCACATCGTCGCTCGCGAGTGTCGGAGCTTGCGCGTGGCGTGGCCTGGATGGGGACCAAGCCTGAGGCCAAGCCTGCGGACACGGACGTACCGCAAGCTCCATGTCCTCCACGTGCATTTGCATGAAGTGCCGCCAACCCTGCAGCGCACGATGCTCCTTGTACTGCCACCAACGGCATGCCGCCAACGCATGCAAATCTTGCTGACTCAGCGTGTATCCTCCCGGCTGCTCGTACTGCGGCAGCTGCCCACTGCAAGCACCAGGGCGCCAGTACCAGGTTTTAGTGGCCCGCTTCTGTGTTTGACTAATTTGGCACAGCCGCGCCCCTGCCCCTGCCGACCCTTGTGATCGCTCGCCGCCTGACGCAGCGCAGGGATGCTGACAGGGACAGGTTGTAGGAAAGCTGCTCCCTGAGCTTCAGCCGGTGCCTTCAGACAGGAAGGCGCGTCTCCGTCGCTTTAGATTCTCATGAGTGTTGCACCAGAGGGCAACGTATGCGCCTGCGCGTGAGCTGATGCTTGAACCGATTTCCTTGGCAAGCAGTATTCTAGCCACCCGACTGCTGCAGACACTTGCTGCGACGGCTCTACACATCCACAGCGCGCGTCAAAGGCTCCAGCACACTCTTCATCGACGGCTCTACACATCCACAGCGCGCATCAAAGGCTCCAGCACACTCTTCATCGACGGCTCTACACATCCACAGCGCGCATCAACGGCTCCAGCACACTCTGCAGGGCATCTATCTGGATGCTCTAGGGCTCGGAGGGGATGGAGATCCCCTACAACCAATTTAGCTCTCGGAGGGCATTTGTGACCACTCCACCCGCCCTCTTAAGCCATAAAAGTACTTTTCTGCAGAAGCAGAGGAAAGCTACTTTACTGAATGTTCTGCGCGGTGCCTTGCTGCGTTCCGAAGGCGGGTACGTCAGACACTCCAAAAGCTGAGCATATGCAATACCAATGCCTCTGCAACCCCCTACCCAAAACACTCGCCTACTCGCGCGGAACTCCTCATGCCGAGCACTTTGTCTGCAGGCAAGACGATAGGGTCCAGTGTCCAGTGCACTAGATTAGCGCTCCCCCGCCATTCTGTTATGTGCCAACCCAGGCGCTGTGGCGCCTGTCTCCATTGCAGGCGCCTGCCCGATGCCTACCGGCAGCCTATCGTTCACCAGTCAGCTGCCGCCTTCCTGACAACTGTCCATCACCGCTTTATTAGTACCAGCGCAGCCAGCATCCTCACCGGGTAGGGTGAGGACAAGCTAATGGGATGCCACGTCGAGTTGTAAGCAGTCATGTTTAACGGGATGCACACGACGCACAACTTGCACTTCGCCCCACAGCCTTGAAGTAGAGCATCCGCCAGTCGAGGCCCAGGCCCACACAAGAGACCCAAGCCACGCACCACCCCCGACCCGTGCTTCATCCAACCTTGGGGGGTGGGTGCGTGTGGCGCCGAGGATGCCCACCGGCCCGTGCTGATCTGGAACGCTGTGCGAGCGGTGGCGGCGTGTGCGGTGGCAAAGCGCGAGGCTGCAGGGCCACCGTCGGCGTCCGCTTCAGCCTCCGCCTGCTCCTGCTTCAGCGCCTCCAGCTGCTCCGTATATGCTTGCAGTGCCCGCCCCTCCGCTGTGTCCGAGAGCGCTGCACCCGCAGCCCCCGGTCCACATCAGCACTCACAGTAGCCCTTCTCCCAGCGTGTCGCGCAGGCCCTGGTCCACGTCGGCACTCAGTGTAGGATACCCTGCTCCCACCGTGTCTCGCAGCGTACTATCACCAGCCCGATGTCCTGCCAAGTGTCTCACAGCATACGAGCGACGAAAGACTGTGTCAGCGCAAACAAGCCATGTGCGGTTTGACACGTGGCGCCCATGTGCGCGTACAGCAAACACTGTGTGGTAGAGTGCAGGCATGTCCTGCAATCCTATCAAGTCCTATTCATGCAACACGTGTGGGGGCGTGAGGGAGGGAGGGAGGGGTGCAGCTTGACTTCAGGCATGGCATGCCGCCGTGGCCACACAGCCACCGTCGTGTGACAACTGTAATGACACTGCGGGGGGCCGGACACTATGACTTTTACATGTGTCACACTATCACGGAGGGTGCACTGCAGCTGCAGGGTTATGACTTCTACATGTGTCATACTATCACGGAGGGTGCACTGCAGCTGCAGGGTTATGACGAAGTACATTGATGCTATTGCTGCGCGTTATGACAGATCCAGCTGGCTCGACAGATGATGACGGATAACAGGGGTCAGTGTGAACACAGAGAGAGAGAGAGAAGTGCTCCCTACCATCAAGCTTCACTTGCTTTCTCTCGCGCTGCACCGCCGCCGCCTTGAGGGGCTTTCTGGCCGCCTCAGGTCTTGCGGGCGCGAGGCTGTTCCCAGCAGCCTGCGAGTTCTGGTCCTCGTGCACCTCCCGCTGCGCCTCTGCCTCCGGCTCTTCGCGCCTCTCCTTACCTGCCACGTCAGCACCTCAGCCATCCGCGCCGTCAGCCTCGGGAGCGTGCGGTGCCTTGCCTGTCGTCAGCCCCGCGGCTGCCGGCCCTAGAGGCCATGGAAATGGCATCTACTCCAGACAGCAATACTTGCATGGCGGCATCTATTAACTGCTGTGGTATCGGGAGGGAGGCAGGACACCTAATATTGGTGGAAGAACTCCATTGGCTGGCATGACCGGGAGGTTGCCGATCGTGGATGAGGAGCTGCCCCTGTCGTCGTCGTCAAGAATGGGCATGGGGTAGTTGGAGTCGATCCACTTGGCAACCTGCGCAGGAAGCTTTGCGGGCTATAACAAGAGCCCCCGCAGCACAGTGTCAGCCCCGGCCCCTCGCATCCCCTGCCAGGCTACGCCATTCAGACCCCACCAGAACACCCCTAGGATCCCTCACATCACCTGCCACACTGGGACACTATGACAGATCCCCTCACGTCACCTGCGACGCTTTACCGATGCACACCCTGGCACACCCTCCGCTACCCCCGTCACGTCACCCGGATACCCTGCACCGATACACCCCCTGGCACACCCTCCGCTCCCCGTACTCACATCACTGGCCACGGTGCACCGATGAGCACCCCCTGGCACCCCGTGTTTCCGGGCCTACCGTGAGCACGTGCTACCCTCATGAGCGTAAGGAATATCAGGCACAGCCAAGGGTGAAAATTCCAGAGGCGCGGGACAGGGAAGGTGAGATACCTTGAAGGCCTTCGCAGGCATCGCCTTCAGCATGTCTGTGGCCCGGTGCTTCGATGGAGGAGCTGTCGGCGCAGTGGGCCGCGGCACTACCGCAGGCGTTGTCCGTGGGATGGCTTGTGTCGCGGAAGGGCCAGAATGGGGAGATACGGGCGGCGCCGAGGCCGGGCGGAGGAAACTGGGGGCAGTGGGCTGCACCACCTGCCTCTCTTCCGAGGGGGGAGGCGCTGCGGCGGCCTGCAGAAGCTGCGATGAGGAGCTGCCATACAGCCCTGTGGGGAAGCGCACAAGGCCTTGTCAGCACAACGACGATTGGGGCACCACTGTTGACGAGTGCTGAGCAGGAATGAAAAGAGGATACAGATCAGGTGCGGGCGAGAGCCGATGTAAAGGAAGGGGGGCTAGACAGAGGAAGGGGGCAGAGTGAGGGCGGGGTGCAGGCCCGGGCGCGGTTCAAGGCACGAATCTCCAGAGGGGTGCGCTGAGTGCTTGGCAAGGTCGCAGGAAGAATCTTACAACATCCGCAAACGATGTTGATAATCGTACGGTCCATCGCGCGAAGCCTACTTTCGCATGCAGGTTGCAGGCTTATGGATGTATGCTTGGACGACACAATACACAGACTAATACTATTTGCTTGGAACTTCGTTCGGCGGCGGCGTTCAAAAAGTGGATGAAGGCCTGAAGGTTTGAGTGATGTACAAGCGGAAACGTCGCAGTGGATAATGTCGACAACAGACAAACCAAAGTTGACTGCGAGTACTAAGAACAACACGGCGAGGGACCATCGGTATCTTCGTTGCTGTTTGCACCTGGGTGAGTTGGATTTTCCCCGGACCAGGCAGAAGGGGGTTGGAGGGGAGGCTTTCCCCCATCCCTGGCAGCTAATACGCTCCGACTGCTAGGCGCCTTGGCCTCCTTGACCCCGTACAGCCCGGTGCTGGAGTCGATGTAACTCTCGCCTTCGGCGACATTCTGGGAAGCCTCCTGTTCTGCGGCAGCTCTGGCGCTACCCCAAACGAACTGCGATACCGAACCGAGAGACCATATGCAAGTGAGAAGGCATTCCAACTTCTGCGGATTTCGGCAAATGGCGTCATGCGTGAAAGCAGCTCGGTCACTCATATCAGTTTCAAAAAACAAAACTTCGCAGCAGACGACAGCTGCGTACTAATAGGTTTGAAAAGGCGTCCCCGCGCGTCACGATTTTCGCCACGCACGCCACGTATTCACATTGCGAAAACACATAATATTAGTCGAAAGTCGACGGGCGAGCTTGACCCACGAAGACAAGACCGTGACCCGGGATGCTCACCAGTTTCTTTATAGATTTCTGTATGCCCTTGAACATAAGTTTCCTTGGAAACTTTTAACATCGCTTCCGCGATAGCGTCATCCTGCGACGTTTCGGAGAACTGTATACACACGCCTCCTATGGAGGAGACAAGCGCGGCCCCTGCGGTCTGGAGTTACACTTTCTCCGTGTAAGGCCTTCCGATTAAGGAAGCAACTATCAATAGCATCGTCGCCAATGAAAACAAGAAAACCACGGTCCCACGTGCGAAGTTACAATTCGCTGAACCAATTGGCGGAGCTATCGGTTATGGAGCTGACGTGAAAACGCTGAACAGGTGGCAAGTTGGCTAAGACGATTTCCTGTTATAGACGATATGGATTGTTTAACGCGACAAGGATCTCCTCGGGATTAGTGGGCTTTCCTTTCTATGAAAGCTGAATTCCGAGCAATGACACGCAGGTATTTTCTTCGTTCAATGAAGTGGGCTCGTCCCGACAGGTCTGAGCGTGTAGAGGACTGACACTGGACTGACCTGAGCGACAGGTCTTAGTTAGAGGTCAAGCACAACGACGAGAATCGAGAGTCTCGATATGCAACTTCTGAAATTGCTGAACTGCAGCAGTCAGTGACACGAGTAGTGAGTGACACGAGTAGTGACACGAGTAGCGACAGGCATGCATACGATGGGGCCAGGGGGGGGCAACACCCAGGGGCGAAAACAAGCGCCCCCCCCGGGACCACGTTTAGGTTTACCTTATAGAAAATGTTTTTTGAAATAACATGCGGGGATTTTCTATATTCAATTTTGACCCCAAGTCCCAAGTCCCACCCCCACTTGCTTCTGAGTGCCCAAGTCCCAAGTCCCCCACTTATGAAAAGGCGTGATCCGGATATATATATGTGTTACGGTACAAGCGTGCCGCACGCATATGCGTGCTTATTTCAGTACAAGCGCGCTAGGCGCGCTTGTACTCGGCACAATTGAACCAGCACAAGCGCGCCTGGCGCGCTTGTACTGGTACAAACACGCATACGCGTGTGGCGCGCTTGTACCGTAACATGTGTTACGGTAACGGGTATATATCACGGGGAAGCCGATTTCCCCCCCACTGTATGGGGGCCTGCTTCTCCTTGCTTCACCCCTCACTGTGTGTGGCATGTGTCACCCGTAACCGTGTCCCCGTCACGTTAGCCTTCTCTAGTTAGACAGTCCGTATGTCTGTCTTCCCCGCAGTTTATGCTATTCCGTTTCCGAGCACCCGGCACTGTGTTTTCTGTGACTTTATCGCGTATATATATCCATTATATATATACCCTCACTTCACTCTTTCTGTCAGGTTATCGACCCACATCACGCTTTGTGGTGTTCGGTTTTGCTAGGCTCGCTTTGGCTCATCGTCAATTCTACAACTTGTGCATTTGCCTCATCCCAACTTCCCTCGTCTCACTTCGTGTAGTTCCTACCGTCTGTGATTGGTTTTACACGATCTCCCTCGGCCTAACTTCCCTCTTTCCCTCTTGTTCCTTCACCCTGGCCGGCTACTTCCTTCGGCGTCCTTCAACGCTCTGGCCAGCAGCGCCTCTCGGCTGCCGGAAAACTGACTTACCTTACGACGTTTTTGACGTCACCACCGTTTTCCTCGTCGAATTTTATCACGGGGAGGCTGAAGTTCCCCCCCACTGTATGGGGGTTCAGCTCCTCCTAGCATCACCCCTTGCTGCGTGTGTCACTGGTCGTGTGTCACCGTATGACACACACCTGCTAGAAAACTCACTGCCGTAATTCTTCTATCAGTTTTGTATCACCGGTTTCCACCAGCCACTGCTTTCTGAGTCCCTGTTTCAGTGATATCGCTATATATCTTCAACAATATATATACCAATTATCACCTGTTCTATCAGGTTATCGTCCCACTTCACGTGAGTGGTGATTCCGGTTGGTTCGGCTCGCTTCGGTTTATCCGATTCTAAGAAACCGTCAGCACCGTTTTTGATTACCTTCAACGCGCAGATTAATTAACTGCGTACCGTCACAGCGGCATTTTTTCCGTCTCCGTTCCTCTTGCCGCTGCCGTTTATCGTGGGTTACCCTACCGTTTGTGACTGGGAATCTACGCACCGTCTCCGTCAGCTTTGGACATTCTGGATTATTTTATGCCGAACATGTCTCAACAGCGCCAGATCGGGCTCGCTGAAGCCCTCCGTTCAGCAAGGCGGGCAAGTGCCACGCCGTCACCGTCACCCGTGGACTCCGGTGGTGCTACCCCGGGTCCCACACGTCCGAGAAGGATTGTCTCCACCGCTTCTCTACGTTCGCGTCCATCATCGCTGCGGCCGTCTCCACTGCCGTCCGAATTCTTCAACGACCCATCAGTCCTTGTCTCCACCCCGGTGGAGGAAGGCCGGGAAGAGGAGTATTTGGAGCAGCTCTCGTATGCCTTCACGTACTCCGCCGACATCATCGCGGTTTTACGTCCTGGGGGCTACAACCAGAAGCACGGCTATACCCTTGACACCGAGACTGCCGACACCGATTTCAACGCCTTACTCGCGGCCTTTCGACACGTGCTTTATCCCGTGTCCTTCCCCGAGTTCTCCAAGCTTCTGGACCTTGAGCACGACTACGACTTCTACCACGTGGTGCTCAACGAGATCGTTTTCACCGTCCTCCCCATCGTTCTTCGCGGTACGGCGCTCGCACTGTACACTGAGGCGGCTCGTTCCCACCCTGGGGACGGCCGTTACATTTTACAGCGCCTCCGCTACGAGGTTGAGGGGGTCCCCGATTCCGACTCCGACCGTTTTTGGGTTAAAATGCGCTCCTCCATCATCAACGAGCCCGACGACCCGTCCCCCCAGCTTACAGCTATCCGTACTCTTGGCGACAAGCACGCCAGGATTAACCCCGACTACAGCGAGGCCAAGAGGGTCAAGGACCTTTGGCACATCCTGACCAACTCGGCCAAGCAATCACCGTATGTCACCCCCTTGTACGTCAACGTCATCCGCGACTTGCGAGGTGGTGTGCCCTTCTCCTTCTCCACCCTCTGCCTGCGGATCCGCACCGTCTGGCGCGAGGAGCTTGACTTCGCCACCCCTGTGAAGGACACCGGCTACACCGTGCCTTCTGGTGGTGGTGGTGGTGGACGTGAGAAGAAGCCGTCCCTCAACTCCGTCTCCTTCAACCGTAACCCCGCCTACACCACCAAGCCCGTCGGTGAGTGGAAGGCGGAACCCGCTGGCGCCATGGTGAGGCGCTGGGTGGGCGTCGGCTACCCCTGCATTCTTTGCTTTCGCATGTGGGGTGTCACCGATGCGCACCCTGACACCCGTGGGTGCTGCCCTTACATGTGTAAGGAGGCATTCGGCGATGGGCGCGCGCCCGACACCGCGCTCCCCGCTGGGAAGCGGCCTCCGCCCCCAGACTTCGCTGCTGCCATCGCGGCATTCCGGGCACCGGACTTTGGCACTGGCCAGGATTTTTCAAAATTTGATTAAAAATTTGGGTGCGTTTTTGGCCTGAAAAAAAATTCAAAATTTGATCAAAATTTGGGTGCGTTCTTCAAAATAAGTCAAAATTTGATTAGAAGATGTAAAAAAATAGAATAAAAATATGGGCGGGATTGGTGAAAAATCTGGGGGGATATCGAATATGTCTCCGCGATCGCGATGGCTGCTATCATTCCCATACTTTACACGTCGACGTGAGACGTGACACAGACGGATACCGCATTAACGCCGCAATTCAAGCTCTGATCTTCTCAAGTATCTTCAAGGTAGTCAATTTGTGAAAGTGAGGCCATCCGTTGAGAGTTCCCAGCATTCGGAATGCCTGTCCTATCTCTCGTAGCAGCTTATTCTGATTCTTCCGGAGAGGATTCCGATGGTGAAACAGGCTTGCGCCCTGTCCACCTGCATTGCCCTTGTTGCCCTTGCACCGACAACGGCAAAGGTAGCCCCTCCAAACCCCAATTGTGATGCCTAAGCAAAACCTATTGCGTGTCGTAGTCTCATAACCGGTTTAATTAGTCTTGAAACCTGTTATCGATCATATTTCATATAGGTTTTACAGGTCTGAAGGTTGCCAATAGGTTGCCAAGCTGAACAAATTAGTATGAAATAGGTTCTTAGGCCAACTTGGGTGATTGTAAAAGAAATAGGGGCCTAGGGCAAGCGTCTCCGCGTCTCAGCGAACCGGTTTGGGCGTGTATGGGACCCGCGAGATCGGCTAATTATTGAAAAAAATTTAGGAAAAATTTAGGGGCCTTTTCAAAAAGGGAGGAAAAATTTAGGTGACTTTAGGAAAAATTTCAAAAAAAAATTTGGGTCAATTTAAAAAAAATGTGGGCCAGAGCCAAACCGGACTGCCCTGCAGACGCCCCTCCGGTGGTGCCGGTCCCCCAGTCCGACACCCCTACGGACGTGGCAGTCATGACGTTCGTTGCCCCCGTGATCGACCCGTCACCGCCGCTTGCTCCGTTATCCGCATCTACGGCATGCGAGCCGGTGGTGCCGTCTGCGGAGCCACCGCTTACGCAACCGGCTCTGCACTTGGCATGCTCTGACCCCGACGAGGTGCCCGAGGACTCCGATGGCGACGCCGCCCTTCATGGCTTCACTGGAGAGGAAGACTTCGATTGGCCGGCTTTCCGAGAGACCCCGTGGATCCCTTCATTCAGCGGAGCGCCAAAACCGAATGGACCGTAGAGCGGGACTAGCCCGCCTAGCCTGTTTAATTGTCTTTTAGGTGCCTAGGCAGCGCCCATGCACGGATGTGCTTCTAGCTGGGTTGGAAAAGGCCCCCTCGGCTTGGACACTAAATTGACAATTGGGTTAGGGTTTAGGGTTTTCCCTTGCTCTTGCATGGCCACTCACACCTTCGGGGTGAGGTGGTGTCACGGGGAGGCTGAAGTTCCCCCCCACTGTATGGGGGTTCAGCTCCTCCTAGCATCACCCCTTGCTGCGTGTGTCACTGGTCGTGTGTCACCGTATGACACACACCTGCTAGAAAACGGAAAAATAATTAATATAGAATAAGTTTTCTTAATCTTAGAATAACCCGTTTCATCGTTAATTTAGAATAAGTTTTCTTGATGTCATCCGGCTATGACCGGTGGTCCTTTTCACGACTCGTGTTCAAATAATGTGCACACAGGTCAAACGCTCTCGTTCCCGCTGGTGCCATCATGAGGAAGCCTCCAAAAAGCTTTAAGAAGGTTTGTCTCGCTTGTGATAATGGTGGGCGCCGTTGTAATAGACACTCACGGCGTGTCCTGCTTGAAAAAAGGGCCCCTGTACTTCTTCTAGATTCTAAACCCTTTGACTTGCCTTTTACCGCTGCACGCGACCGGCAAGCATCTTTGAAACTTCCGAGTTTCAAAGATGCGTTTTGTATTTTGGGTGCACCCTAATTTTACAAAACGGCCGAGCGCTTCCCGTTTGTGCGGGATATTCACATTTATTCCATGGAATATTTCATATGGATTAACACACATAAGCACGAAGGCATCGGCCACGCATCTTTGAAACTAACGAGTTTCAAAGATGCGTTTTTTGTCATTTGGGTGCGCATACCCAAATAACAAATCAGCCGAGCGCTTCCCGTTGGCGTGGGGTATCCAACGCTTGAATGTTGAATATTCATTGTAATATGAGTTAGCAAGCGAGGTTGCAAAGGCATCGGGACAGAATCTACGAAACTGTCCTATGCCTTTGCCTTTGGGTTTGGGTTCGAAGGTGACACCCAAACCCAAAGATGCCAAACAGCCGAGGGCTTCCCGTGCGTCCTAACGCACGAAACTTGGCACGAATACTACCATGGTACATATATTTAAGTTACCAGAAGCTCAAGGCTTCAAGTTACTTGTGCGCGAAACGCGCAATTTATTTCTAAGGCAGATGTTTTGGGTTTGGGTTCGAACGTGACACCCAAACCCAAAGATGCCAAACAGCCGAGGGCTTCCCGTGCGTCCTAGAGCACGAAACTTGGCACGAATACTGCCAAGATACGTATATTTGAGTTACTTGAAGCTCAAGGCTTCAAGTTACTTTTGCGCGAAACGCGCAATCTATTTCTAAGGCAGATGTTTTGGGTTTGGGTTCGAACGTGACACCCAAACCCAAAGATGCCAAACAGCCGAGGGCTTCCCGTGCGTCCTAGAGCACGAAACTTGGCACACATACTGCCAAGATACATATCTTTCAGTAAGTTGAAGCTCAAGGCTTCAAGTTACTTACTTTTTGTCAAGCAGAACACGCCGTGAGTGTCTATTGTGGCAAAGATGGCAAATAATAAAAGTCATTATGCGTAAAGAGTCGTTAATCACGGCCGTGACTTTTAGATTCACGGCCGTGAATATTTCCGAATGGAACCAAAAACCGTTCGATTTTAATCGAACGGTTTTTGGTTCCATTCGGACATATGGACATCACGGCAAGACAACTCTTCAGTGTAATATTTCGCATGGCATGGGGATAGCTCAACAGGTACAGGTACAACGTCATGGATGCATGCACCGGTCATAGCCGGATGACATAAAGAAAACTTATTCTAAATTAACGATAAAATGGGGTATTCTAAACTTATGAAAAAATATTCTAAATTAAATAGCCTACCCTAGAAAACTCACTGCCGTAATTCTTCTATCAGTTTTGTATCACCGGTTTCCACCAGCCACTGCTTTCTGAGTCCCTGTTTCAGTGATATCGCTATATATCTTCACCAATATATATATCAATTATCACCTGTTCTATCATTTTACCCAAATTTGACCCCTACATCGTCCGATTCCGTTAATTTTACGAGAAGTTACGTTATCACCATCAACCCAAACGTCCGACTCAACTTTCTGACCAGCAGCACCCCTTCTGGCGGGAATACGAGTTACCGTACGACGTTTTTGACATTACCTCCGTTTTCCTCGTCAGATTCTACCCCGATTTGGCTTCTCCGTCGTTTGATTTGGTTGATTTTTCGGGGAGTTACCTTTACGCCTCGAAACCCTATCGACGCGCCTTCCAGATTTTGCAGCCGCGGGGATCATGACCTCGCTGCACCAGCGTACGCGTATGGCCGCAGTTCGGTATGCCCTGGACTCGCTTCGACGAGAACATCTTCCCTTTGACGGTGGTCTGGTGGTGCCTGGTGGTGCTTACACACCAAGCACCAAACTCGAGTCCATCGCGTTCGCCATCAACAACGAGTGCTTTGACTCCTTCGACTTCGTCCCTCCACTCCCTTCGCCCTCGCCTTGCACCCCACATGTTCACCATCTAGTGGTGTGTGGTGATGTTGCCACGCCCACTTCGCCCCTCACCATCGTTCCTTTCGAGCCATAGATTCCATATGCGCTCAATCGCGCCCCCTTACCGCATTTTTCACCTTCCACCTCCCCACCCCCTTCTCATCGACGCATTCGCTCTGGTGGTGCCAGGCTACTTTTGGCTTTGGCACCGCACAGGAGTTGGTTAATTTGTCGCCTGGATGCCCCTCGACATCTTCGAGAACACCGCCGCCACCACTCAGTGAAAGCACGATCACATCGCAACCAACTGCAGCCAACCAATTCTAGACTTAGCCGCAATTAGCTTACAGAGTTTCACCGCATCTTGCCAGCTGTTAGCTGGCTGCAATGGGCCCTTGAACTCTGACATTAAGTAAGATTGGGTTTAGGTTTTAGGGTTTGCTTGCTCTGGGATTGCCACTCACACCTTCGGGGTGAGGTGGTGTCACGGGGAAGCCGATTTCCCCCCCACTGTATGGGGGCCTGCTTCTCCTTGCTTCACCCCTCACTGTGTGTGGCATGTGTCACCCGTGACCGTGTCCCCGTCACGTTAGCCTTCTCTAGTTAGACAGTCCGTATGTCTGTCTTCCCCGCAGTTTATGCTATTCCGTTTCCGAGCACCCGGCACTGTGTTTTCTGTGACTTTATCGCGTATATATATCCATTATATATATACCCTCACTTCACTCTTTCTGTCAATATATATGCAGGAAGACACAGAAAACACACAGGGCCGGGTGCTCGTAACGGTGATAACATAAAACTGGAGAGTTAGCAATAACGGAGGCTAACTAGCAAGTCACGGAACAGTGTCACGGCTAAAGGTGTCACATGACACACGCACGGCGAGGGGTGAAACAGGGAGAAGCAGGCCCCCATACAGTGGGGGGGAAATCAGCTTCCCCGTGACACCACCTCGCCCCGAAGGTGTGAGTGGACATCCCGAAGCAAGCAAACCCTAAAACCTAAACTCAATGTCACTTAGTGTCTGGAGCCAGGGGCCCAACTAGTAGCAAACAAGCATGGGCGTTGCGCAGAAAGTGAAATGTAGTCAGGCAGAGTTGCATGGATCATTGTAAGTTGTGTTGACGGCTTGTAGAAGTGTCGATCGTCGGCGGAATCCACGTAGTCTCACGGAAGGCGGGCCAATCCTCATCTCCCTCGGCGAAACCCAGCATCGCAACTGGCTCGGGCTCGAAGGTGAAGTCCAGACCCCCTGCGTGCTGCGGCATGCCTGCCGCGTTGGGATCCTCGGCCGGCACGGAGTGCACGCCGGAGTCCGTGGAGGGCGGGTGATCGAGACATGGAGGCGGGTCGGACGGGGGGGCGACGAAGGTCATCATCGCCGCATCCGGCGGCGGGTCAGGCCGCTGCTCCGCCAGCACCACAGACTGGGCGGTGGCACCACCAGCCCCCTGAAACGAGGCGAGGGCGGCAGCAAACTCACGTGGCAGCGGTCGATTGCCCGCCGGAAGAGCGGAGTCGGGGACACGGGAGGAATTGTAGGCCTCCTTGCACGCACGTGTAGGGGCAAATGCCTCTGGTGTCGGGGTGGGAGTCGGTGAGCCCCCACAACCGAAAACAGAGGATGCATTTTGATCCAAAAACGGTCCGTGTCGGAATCCGGCACTCCCTCCACCTCGTACCTCAGACGTTGGAGAACGTAGCGTCGATCTCCAGGGTGAGAAAGCGCCGCCTCGTTGTAGAGTGCCAAGGCAGTCTATCAGGGATATGACCGATGACACATGTGTCATACATGCCATACATGTCATATCTGTCATACATGGCATACCATGTCATGTCATGTCATGTCATGTCATGTCATGTCATGTCATGTCATGTCATGTCATGTCATGTCATGCCATATGCCATAATGACATGCAGTCGTCAAGTATTGTCAGTACGGTCGACTATGACATGTACAGTCATAATGTTTGTCATCCACCTAAGGTGAGTGACATCTGTCGTCGAGAGGCCAGGTATTGGCATCGAGATGGCGAAGCAAGACAAGTCTTGAAGAACCGAAGTGTTCTGAGAAGACGCGTCTTCGCTTCAAGCATGAAATGAACAGCATGCGAGCACCAAAGGCTATATCGACCAGCCGATGCGGGTAGTTCCTCCTCGGCTTCACAACCCGATGGTGGTAACGCATGAGATGCGTGAGGGCACTGGAAGTATATGAGGAGCATTGGGCTCATGCAAGCACTCTGGTCACCAGACTGCTGCACTCATACCCACCATAATATTACTTTCGGCTGTTACTGTTCATTACAATAGCAGCCGCGTCAAGATAGCGTTCGCATAGCGCGAGCCCTGACATTGGTATTCTCGTCCAGGCGAAGAACGAGAACAAGTGTGTCCAACAGACTTGATATATACTCGTATATAGATTTGTATACGGCGCGACAGAGTTCGCATATACATATATTTCGAATATCTGCACATATACGACAGCCGGATCGTCAGCGATCGGCGGAGTGTGCAATAATATCATCAGCCCGACCATATTCGCATCCAACAGCATTTCAGCAGTGAATATATTGCGACAAGGTGTGCGCACGAGTGTACGAATCGTACATGTATGCTGTCAAATATCGCAGGTTATAGTACGATGTGCGAGAATCAAGCGCGCAAATGCAAAATGAGCGTCACTGTACATGATTCGCATCAAGCGCGACAGAGATATACAAAATCTCGTTATCAGCGACATTCGCATTCATACTGTGCGACAAAGATCAGCGACAGCAACATTCGCAGATGCCTACCTGGAAATAATGCTGTCCGGAGCGAGCAAAGCTCGCTCCGGGAAAACCTGGAAATCGGATTGGAAAACCTGGAAATTGGGCCCGGCAGGGCCCAGGCGGCCTGGCAATGCCTAGACGGGCCCGTCAGGGCCCGGCAGGGCCCTCCAAACCTGGAAATTGGGTTGGAAAACTTGGAAATTCGTTGGGCCCGGCAGGGCCCAGGCGGCCTGGCAGTGCCTAGACGGGCCCGGCAGGGCCCTCCAAACCTTGAAATCGACCCGGCAGGGCCCGTACAGAACCTGGAAATCGGGCCCGGGCCGATATGACGTGTCACAAGAAACATATTTTCGTGTTTGGGACATCCGACGGACGACACGCGACGGCACCGCTATCGGAATGTTCAATGTATAGCAATAGGGTTTTGCACGCCTTACGCCGACGGTGAGCAGAGTTTCATTCGTTTGCACGGAATAACTAGTGGGACAGCACACTTTTCGTTAGTCAGTCGGTATGAAGAAACAGTACGCGAGTAAAGAGAAAGTTTCTTGTAAGTTTTGCAACAAAAGCTTCCGGAAAGATGCGTTGAATGCTCACTGTCGAAGCAAGCATGCCAAGGAGATCAAAGCCCACGCGCCTTCTGTCGCTGCAATGTTCGCACGTCCGTGCGTACCGGAGTCTACTCTGACAGGCACCATCGAACTGACCCCTGAGAGTGCCATTGCTGCTGATCCGCCAGTGTTAAACGCCGATCCTGGTGAGACCACGCCTAGCGATGTATCGCCAAGCAAGCGTCCGCGCCTGGAGACCGATGATACACCCCAGGCGTCCACTCTAACAAGCGCCCCAAGCTCGGCTGTGCAGCTCGTCGCTATTTTGAGTTTGCTTACTTCCATGAACTTGGCTCAAAATTCGGTTCATCAAGCGGTGCAAAGTCTCCCCCATTTAGTTGCCCAGGCTGTTGTCGCTGAGTTGCATCCTTCAGCTACCTCGGTGCCTTCGACTCTCGTACAGGACGTGCGCCAGTGTCGCAGTCAGAAAGACGTGATTAAAAAGTTCGGCTTGAAAGAATATCAGGAGGACGGAATGCTTGTTTGCACTTTTTGTTTCAAACATTCCATACAGGCACCTTCCAAAATATGTTCAGGCCGTAACACGGACACTGCTGGCAAGTTCTCCGCAACTACCCTATTAACAAACCTGAAACCTCGTATCATCTCCCACTTTAAATCTGCTGTTCATGAGTGGTGCGTTGAGAATGAAAAGGAACTATATTATTCTGGGAGCAAATTTTGATTGTTTCCGGAACAATTAACTTTTGATTTTCCCCGTAACAATGAATTTTGACTACGGGAAAGCATATTCAGGGTTTAGTGTTAGTTTTTTTGGGGTGCATGACTACTAGATAAACCCCACAAACTCTCACTAAACCCTAAATATGCTTGTCCGTAGCCAAAATCCGTTGTTACGGGGAAAATCAAAAGTTAATTGTTCCGGAAACAATCAAAATTTGCTCCCGGAAAAATTAAAACCTGAAAGAAAATCGGGAGCAACTCGAGGCAAAGCGCACCGATCACATAGCGAGGCCTTACTATCGCACGGTTGGCTCATGAAACTATCGTAGAGGCTAGGTCTTACACGTCGTTTGAGCGTGCGGTTTTGCGCCAACACTTGATTGGTACTCGAGTTGGAAACTTGAACCATAGTCGCAAAATTCGTTCAAGTATTTCTAAGGAGCCTATACCATATTTGCAAAGAACGTGTTATCAAGTTCTTTAACTCAGTTGATCCCTCCACACAGCACCCTATTCTCTTCGCTGTGAACGCAGACACAGTGACCGAGTTTCGTAGAACTGGACAATTAATAGGCGCTCTAGTTTTTGACAAGGGTGGCATAAGAGCATTGTTCCTTGACGATCTAATTGTCCTTGAAGGTCATGACTCGAAGGGCTTGTCAACAAACATTCTGAATACGTTGACTAGCGTTTTTAGGTTCAGTATGCACCAGCTACGCACACAGCTAACTGGTATGGCCTTTGATGGCCAATATTTCAACTTAGATGTGCCCAAAGCTTTTTGTGAGCTGATAGGAACATCTGTCGAGTGGACTATGCCAGGTTGGGATGGTGGACATCGGACAGAATTAGTGACAGCTGATGTTCGCAAAGACGAGGTCCTAACCTGGTACAAAGAAACTCCTGAAGTAATCAACGAGATTCACTCAAAGGTTGCGTACGGGAAGAATTATGAGGCTCTTCGCAAGTCATCAGCTAGAGTGGGCCAGAAGTTTTACAACATCCAGACTTTTTGTGATACTCGTTTTGCACAGGCAGAGAGAAAGGTGTATAAGAACTTCATATTGAACTATTTAGCAAGCGTGACTCACTTTCAGGATAAAGTTCTAAATGGGAAGGACGAGGAGAGAGCCTATGCCTCAAAGTTTCTCGCGGAGATGTACAAATTGGTTTTCGTTGTCACTGTTCTCGGCCTTGCTGACTTGCTCATCAAGGTAAAGGAAGTCTCTTTACTACAGACAGTCAATACTTTGCCTTGGGAAGTGACTGAGAAAGAGGCACAGTTCGCCCACCATTTTAATCAAGTTTACACCAAGCAGTTAGACTTCAAGGACCATGACTCTGTGAACGAGCCGTTAAACCCTACAGATTTTCCGATGTTGTGTAAACATCAGGAAGAAATTGAGACCATGGGGACTTTTATGGGCGTGGCCTTGAAGACCCCGCCGGTGCACGGCAGGAACTTCAAGAAAGCTTTTCGATCGGTGTGCACGTCACGCCTCGCGACGTGGTGTGACTTGATCCTTGAACACTTTACCACACGTTTTCTGGAGGGAGATATTCATGCGTGGTGTACAGTTATGGCTGGGTGTTTTGATTTACGTTTCTTATTTCAATTGCCGTGCAAGTTGCAAGATGAGCAAGGTTGCTTGAAAAAGGTTTATGCTTGGGCTAAAGAGCAGGGCAATGTCTCGCTGCCATCATTCACAGTGATGTGGGAGCAACATACGGTCATCAAGCAACGACTTGTTACAACGTACTATGAGCAGGGGAGGTATGCAAAGTGGTACCTTGCTTCTGGCACGGTTGTTATGCAAGATCTCTTAACGAATCCTGAGTTCTACACAGATGTGCACGATTGGGTATTTTTGTTCCAGCACTGTGCCTTGAAAACACAGAATGAGGCGGTCGTGGAGAGTCAAGGTTCATGCGTTGATAAGCACGCAGCAGGGCAAAGGCATTTGACTCAGAGGCTTTGATCATGGAGACTTTCGTCCACTGGAATGGTCCCGCACCCCAACACTCAGACGCGCTCTTAAATGATGCGTTGGATCATCATTTCCAAGGGAAGAAGTGGCACTTTACACCCACAGATTCTCGAGCCAAATCGGATATAGTTTCAGAGGTGGTTGATCGACTTGTTAAGGTTGAGAGCAAGTTCTCATTTATGGAGTAGAGACTATCATCATAGTTCAACAGTATAATCTTTAATTTGCATTTTATGGACTCGAGATATAATGTATTGCAATCATTGCTTTATAGTAATATGGCAGACGACCAAAAGTGCACTAAAAACGAGAGGGAATATTCTTGAGTACATGAATGTGTTAAATAATCTATTAAGAAACTGCATGATTTGGGGAAAAGAATATTCCTTTTTTCAAAAATTCGCCTGCGGCGGGCATTTTCTTGGAAATTTCCGACCGGCTCGCTCGGCAATCAGCATTATTTCCAGGTAGGCGCAGATGTTCCACGCGAACCGTACAGTGCGACACATACGTGCGATGATTATAGCTTGTACAGTGCGACGCATGATGTGTGATGCATTAGTATGCAGCGCGACATACATATGTATCACGCGCAGACATAGTGTGCGATCTCGATGTTCATACAATTTTGCACCAGATGGACGCATGAATGCTGCGCAGATGGACGCATGAATGCTGCGCAGATGAACGCATGAATGCTGCGCAGATGGACGCATGATAAAATGATGCTCAACAATATACATACATGCTGCGCAGAAATAGTGTGTGCGATGCCATCATCAGTATACACACATGTGCTGCGCAGAACTAGTGTGTGCAACGCCATCAACATTATACACACACATGCTGTGCATAGTGTGTGCGTTATTGTCATCATTATAACAACATGCTGTAATTGACAGTGAGTGACAAAGTTATCACACTTATCACACTTATCCCACTTATCACAGTCATTATCACATGGCATACTGTAAGTGTGTGCACAAGTTACACTGTGATAATAATCAATCTGATCACATAAACTTAGCATGCATGCACACATGCATACCAGCCTGATCACGATAACGGCTTGGCATACATTATGCATATACCAACAGTGCAACATAGATGTATATGCAGAGGATTGAAAAGTAAGGGCTTGTCAATAAACCATCGTGTAGTTCTGTTGATCGATTCGATGGCGATCTGTCCGCACCTAACCGACCATGGGCTTGTACCCCATGGCACCGGGGGTTTATCCAGCAATACACCTATATCACACTGCAACATGCATATCTCATATACATGCTAGATCTTGCAAGTATAGGCTATATTGAAAACCCAAATGGTGTAAGATGCCAGTCTTGATTGTTAAGACAGGAATTAGCACAGTTGTCCATGACGGAGGATTTGGGATTGGACAACTGTTCTCCTGTTAATCAAGATGGATACTCATCGGAGCTACTTGTGA
The DNA here is from genome assembly GCA_001247695.2 of Cymbomonas tetramitiformis. Taxonomy (NCBI): domain Eukaryota; kingdom Viridiplantae; phylum Chlorophyta; class Pyramimonadophyceae; order Pyramimonadales; family Pyramimonadaceae; genus Cymbomonas; species Cymbomonas tetramitiformis. The sequence goes on from LGRX02035356.1 coordinate 32,207, forward strand.
AAATATACCACTTAACTCATCATCCATTATGATGAGATGTACAGGATTACATCAGTATACTAACTATATTGATATACATTGTACTGGTGATATGCTGTCCATTGGTATACAGATAAACCTGTATGATTAATCTATATCAATTTACTTAAGTGTACAGTAATCACTCACCTTTAAGAAAACCCGGCGATAAGAAACCAGCCAGCTTTTTTTTTTTTTTTTG